>JARKIC010001356.1:0-128869 GCA_029378375.1 Mycena olivaceomarginata | reverse complement strand
CCAACAAAAATCTATCCCAGTGACGGAACGACGACCGTCATCGAAGAGCAAGATGGGTGCTGCAGGGTCAAGAGGTTGACAGAACGCACGACAATTTCTGCAGCTCGATCGATTCAGATTTTACGACCGTCCCTTGTGTAACCCGCGAAAGGTGCGTATTTGGAACGGCACGGAATTTGTGATGTCGTTTGTTGTATCGCGGGCCTTTGCGGCTCTTCTTCAGCGGACGTCGGGGGTTGGTGGTTGTGTGTGTGCACGCCACGAGTGTGTGCTACCCAATGGGATTGGGGATTTACAGAAAGGAGAGAGGTGCGCGCTATTCATGGCCTCTGTATTCAATTTCGAAATCTTATGATGTGTTATTAGGTTTGCAAATATGGACTTCATACTCCTTGCGGCACTTGTGGGATTTGTCCTCCATGGTTAACAATCTCATATGATATATCATGTCAGGGGAAGCGCTCCTTTCCCGAACGTAATGCCAAAATGCCTGCCGATATGCGGCTTCCCCTGGACAATATGGCTGTGCAGTGCGCATTACCTGTCTGGCATGAAGGCTCGCACGAAGAAGCTTGCCAAAGCGCCAATAGTCTCAGCTACAAGCCAGGTGCATGGTATGAATGATATTTTTTCCCTTCTCATCCTTGCACCAGGCGACAATGTCGAGCTGCCATGGGAAAAGACCGTCCTTCCAGGCGGGAATCTTCTTCTTCACCATGTGCTGTATAGTTGTACGCCCTTCCCGAGTACTCCAGCGGCGTCCCCGCGATGGGGCCATGAGAGACGAGCGAAGTGTGTGTCGGGAGAGCGCGTCAACAAAGGTGCGCGTCTACACGTGCATTTGATGGACGGACTACGCGACTACGCGAATCGATCACCATCACCCAAACAAACCGGAGGATTATCATACTTGATTCCCCTGAATATCTAGCATCCCACTGAGGTAGAATGAGATAGAATCCTGGATGCGGGTACGATTTAGACTGGAATGTGACTTCGAAATACTTTTATTTGGGGTATAGAGAGCTTTTGATGCAGTGTAATGTCTTGACAAGGCATTTGACGCGTCTGAGGCCTTGAAAATCGCGTCAATTCGAGACTTGCGCGAATTGAGGCCGACCATTTGAGCGAGAAGCGCACGTGAGTTCTCGAAAAGGAAACTTACATAATAAGGGCGGGTAACGGTAATCAGGGCGCGGTAACTAACAGACTAGATAGAACCGGTATGGGGTATCGGTAGGAGTGGCAGGCAGTGTTTCTGGAAGGTGGGATAGAAGCTGGTTGAGATAATTAATGCGCTCGACAAGTGGCTGTGGTGGACCAGTCGATGGCTTTGGTACTTTGGTGGGTGCCATAGTTTCCGAGAAAATTGTATTTGAGAAACACGGGAGACCTGTACAAAAGCTCTCTTAACAAGAAAAGCAAGGAGACAGTGAGTTACCTATATAACTGCGAGTGAAGAGGCTAGTAGGCACCGTGGTCCCCCTCTGGGCGAACCACGATGTGACTGAAGCACGAGATGTAATGTCACCTCGCTCGAACGTGTTTCGGGGGGCCCATACTACATTTACAAAATGTCAAATTTTTTGCAGGATATACATGCTCATGCCCGTTTCAATTTTTTCATCATGTCACGCATAACGCTCCGGTCGTTTCTGGTTTCAGCGGCCGCGTTTCAGTCACGCTTGAAAATTGGTTTCACCCAGCTTGAGAGGGCTGCCATAACATTTGACAGGTATCTGGTTACAACATAATGGACGGAGATGTCACAGACATGTTCCAAGAGTCGCTGGAGCAGAGCCTACTGGAATGGCATCTGAAGTTTCGAGCAAACGTGGAAATTTGTCGCATGAGTGCATGAATGAATGGACCATCCACGTCGAAGTCCACCAGAGCACGTTCAGCCCGAACCCCAATCTTCGTACAAATGATACCCTGACGGAGAAATCATCGAGGCTGGGGTTTGTGAAGGATGAGGTGGAGTGCACGCGGAGACATTCCTGCACTCCGCTCCGGCGCGCAGGTACAGGAACAAATAGTATTGCGAATGGTATTGATTACGAGAATGTCACGCAGCGGTCGCCAGAAAAAAATTATTCGCTGAATTCTTTTTTTTATGCGAAAATGAATTGACTACAATGACATTCGGGCTTCAGAACTCGGAAAGAAAAACCAAATCGACGGTCCAAGCAAAGATCCAACTCTTAGTGGAGGGCCAATGACAAAGGTTTCAATGAGTTACTTTCGAATGTAGAGGCTTTAGAACAGACCTATGTGGTCAGCTCGAGTCAGGATTCGCACATTGCAGTCCAAGACCGGAGCATCCTCGCCTCACGGATGTTAGGAATACTGGCGACCGCGGAAAGGGGCTGATTCCCGGCGATATAATACCACAGTACGTGCCCAGGCGTCCGTGTACAGTCGATACGGCTGTCCCTGCAAGGGGTGTCCCAAGACGGGTGCTCCCATTAGCGCATCCTTCGCTTGCTGCAAGGCGATTTCCTGTTCCGCTTTCCACTCGAAACGCACCCCTTTCTTTAGCAGCGAGAATAACGGGGCCGCGATGAACGCGTAGAAAGGTATGTACGCCGAGAAGTACACGCACATCCCCAGGAACTTCTGGAGGTCCGAAACCGTGCGTGAGCGCTCAAGCTCCTGAATCGCTGCGACTTTCTCGCGGTGGGTGGACAGACCGAGCCGAGAAAACCTTCTGGCCAAGCAGCAAGATGGATGAATAGCCCACAAAGCATTTCGGAGGAGACAATGTGATTCCGGCTCTTGCGATAGCGGCTAGCGTTTTGTCCAAGTGGTCCAGGTGCTCCTCCCAGGATTTCGAGTAAACCACGATGTCGTCGATGTAGACTAAGGTGAAGAGTCACAAGTACGGCGAGAGCACTCCTTGCATCACTCTCTGAAAGATGGACGGGCCGTTGCGCAGCCCGAAGGGCATGCGCCGGAATTGCCAAAGGCCGCGATGAGAGCGGAATGCCGTCCTCTCTTTCGCGTCGTCCGCCATCTTGAGCTGCGTCAACCCAGCGAGCGCATCAAACGAAGACAGCACCTGCGCGCCACTTAGGGCTTGCAAGATCTCGGATTGTCGAGGGATGGGGAACTCGTCCGGTACGGTGCGCTCATTAAGCTTCCGGTAGTCGACACAGAGCCGTCGTTTACCATTCCTGTAGACCACGATACAAGGGAAGCCCCACGGACTCACTGACGGCTCGATGACTTCGGCTTCAAACCAGGCATCGAGATTGGCTGTGTGCCCAGCTTGAGTGGAATGGGGACCTTGGTCTCTACCCGACCCAGACGGCCCCCAGTACCGAACGCTGCCGCATTCCGTCGCAGGACTTCCTCGAGGCGAGGTTTAACGTCCGCTGGTATGTCGGGACCCCCAGTTCACAAGGCTCGATACGTCGACATCGGGAAGAGCATCCTCCGGAACCGCCGTTGTCTTTGGTCCCCACTGATCGTCGCCCTCCAGGGTGGTCATCCTCGTGAGGAGGCTTTTCTGAAAACTCGGCGGTCGCCAGATCCTGTTGTCGAAGAGTGCCGATAGTGGTCCGTATGGACTCCGCGTTCGCGACCATGCGCTCCCAGTGCTCCTCGTCTACGGGAGTGTCCGCGAAAGCGTTGGGGTCGACGAGCCGTCCAACCACCTCGCCCCTGCGAACATACCAAGGCCGGACGCCAGGATTCGTGATTGGAAGGAAGGCGTTCTCCGAGTTCACCCACGTCATGGGAGCGCTAACCACCGATCCGTCATCCGTGGGCATGATAATTCGATCGACTAGCCAGTCTTCTCGCCCGTCGAACGGCCCGCGGATTGGCACATTGCAAACCGTCCCAGCGGGAATCAAGGTGTCTTTCCGGCCACCACCTGAGGTCTCACATCCTCATCATGACGTCGGTATTCGGACGTCTTGACCCGGTGATGAGCCTTGAGCCGCCGGAACCCAACCGGAACCCACTTGCGACGACTACGTGTACCGAGCGCATCTCGAATCCCAAGTCCACCCGTTGAGCCGAAGACCCCGGAATTACAAATTCGGACTGCCCGACGCGTATGTCGCAGTGGCCGCTGGAGTAGCGACTGATACCCAGTTTGTAAGAGACCTGGAAGTTCTCCCCTAACAGGAGGGGTACCCGCATATTCCGTATGACGTAGGCTTCCACTTCAAAACTGACGAGTGAACCGTCGGCGGTTTGAGCAAACATCGTAAATCGAGTGTAGCCTAAGACCTTTGCCTCGCCGGTTAGAGCGTATAGACGCATCCTCAGACCTTCTCGTGGCTTCGGGAGATTCGGAATCGAATTGAAAAAGTCTTCAGACATGAGGGTAATATCCGCCCAGAGTCGAGTCGCCCCACCGTCGGCGCGGCATCCGGGTCGCCAATGTGCACTTTCATGTGCAAGGCCTTGATGCCTAGCGATCCCATTCCCGCCGGCATCGAGCGCGCCCGGTGTGCCTTCACAATCCGCCTATCCTTGAAGCGGGGAATCTTCCAGTCTTGGGTCAGGCTCTACCGTCGCTTCCCGGGGTACCGTCGGTTCGGAAAGCCCAGTATTGGGTCCCGAATTCCGGTCATCCTGGGAGCCTGTCTTGAGTCCGTCGCGTTCTTTGAACCGCCGAACGCGACGAGGATAGTTGGCGTAAGTACAGTAGATGATGAAGTAGGTTCTGACTGTTTACATTTGTTTGATGCGGAAGTAGAAGCCACCGTTCCTCGAACCGAACGCGCCGACGCGTATTGCGATTAGGGGGTCCGTTCACGACAATGTGTACCGACTCCGCACTTCGCTGCTGGATGGCGGCGGAACGCGCAATTCGGGCTTCCAGATCACTCAATTCACGCATCTCGGATAAGCAGAAACAGAATCTTCATTGACTTCGACCATCATAGCTAATCATTCCTTCAGATCCTCGGCTTCATGTATGGCGTGTACATCCGACTCTATCATATTCGCGTCGCGCAACGATAACCAATTCCCGTAATGAGGACAATCCCTAGCAAAATGGATTTCCTCCACGGTACTTAGCGGCGTTCCCTCGGTGGCGATGCTGACGGTTCGAGTAGTCGTGAAGAGTACCCAAGCGCAGGGCTTGATTTCCAATTGGACATGAGAGTGGGGCAGAACGCTACGACAGCAGCCTTCAGAGAGAATATATCGCGGTGAGTGGTCGAGTTAATTGTTCCAAGCCATACATCTGGGGCGTTGCGGAGTATTCGTGCGACCAGTTCCAGCCCGTCCGTTGAAGCGGTAAAGAGAAACATGTGATGTTTAGCGCGCCTCTGAATGAAATCTAACGGCCACTCGCTTTCGTGTCCCCTCTGGCGGAAGCGCATTTCCTCCTCCACTCGTCGTGCGTTTGTGGACCCAAATCTCGTTGAGGAAGTGCACCGAGATGGCGTTGAATAGGCAAGTTCCACTTCTGGCTGACCGAGTTGCGAAAGTCGATAGGCATGGTCTGCCACCAAGTTTGCGCTCGGTCTGTGAATTTCAAGGGAGCCATGGCGCCGAGGGTCCACGATCATTTGGGGAGATAAGCGTTGTAAGCTCTGCCACCGAGCAAAGATAGTCTATGACTGTCTTCCCGTGCCCGTCCCAAGTCGGAACCAAGCTGAGATTGAGTTTACGGTTCAGCTGCCAGTCGGGAGGCGTCCAAGGACTAGAAGTGGCAAGCGGGTTGGCGGGCGGCCTCCGTCCCCCTCCAGCTCCACCACCTCCTCCTCCAGGCGCACCTCCACCTCCCCCTCTTCCTCCGCCGCCAGCACTACCGTCGCCGCCATCGCCCCCTGGTGCCGGTGCCCCGTAGCCACCAGGGAGGATTCGGTCGGTAGGGGCTCCTGCACTCCCCAAGAGGGAGCGTTGCCGTCGCCGTTGGGATACCCTCCTTGATTAGAAGGCGAGGGGGAATGCCCTGCTGCCCGGGAGCGCTCTGGTAATTGTACGAGGTCCATTGCTGATTTTGCGGCCCTCCCGGATTGAGGGCGGCAACTGCAGCCGCTGCGGCCGCGGCGTATTGGTTCTGTGACGCCGCATTGGCTTCCGGAACGGATGGCGCGGCTTGAGCGCGCCGTACTTCTGAAATGCTAGCTCCGGGGGCGAACAAGCGTTGACAGGCCGTCGCCGCGGAATTATCCCGTAACGGGGGTCCTACATCAAAACGAGTCAAAACGGTGTTTTCCTGTTGAATCTGAACCTTGGAAGATGTTGTAAGTTGAAATAGTATCCTAAGACCATTTATCAGTAAACTTTTGAAAAGTCAAATCTTGGCGCATATTCTGGCATGAGCTAGTCTCTCCTAGACAGACGCTTCAACAATATTCGACGTCGTACCTCCGTTTGTTGAAGTCTGTTAATAAGTGCGAGGGTCCGATCAGAGTAAAAACCTTGTTACATAATCATCGGAGTTTGAATTTCCTTGTATTCTCGCCGTTTGACAGCGCAAAGCATTTTTCTCCATTTTCTTTCGGTGCAGACTCATTAGGGAGTTTATTGTGCAAAGCCGCATGCGGCACCATGCGGCTTTTTGTTTCCCTATCAATGATGTATCTGATCCTTGCATAGATCCCGTAGAGTAGCGTAGAGGGCTTTGGAAGCCGTTGGTATTGATCCGGCATCAGGTGCGTGGAGCAAGTGGCCTTTTTTGACAGCATTACGGCCATAGCCGCACAGCGGCTGCGGAGAAGCCAAATAATGACGTCAAAATGATGCACATCATGATTGGTGAGTGGTTCAATATACGGTATAGCACCTAATTTACTAGTATTTCATCAAAATGAATATAGATACACTCATAAAACCCTCGGTTTATCATGCGGCTTTGCACAATGCGCAAAAGCCGCATGCGGCTCGTGCGGCTTTTGCACAAACTCCCTATTATTAGTGCATATCTGCGCTGATCTGCCTCTTAGGAATTGCCCAAAACATCCTTGAATCAGGGTTTCAGCACATGGCTCAAGACGACGTAACATACGTTGCGGCCCAATCAAATGAATTGCCTTTTTAGGAAGATACCATCATTTTCAGCTCTTCTCCACCCTGAATGGGGTCTTGTGGGCTCTAAGCCTAAGAGAAGCATACTACAGGATGTCTAGTCCCATCACATTCTCTCAGGCATCCCAAAATCAGTTGTATCTATGGGGTAAATGATTACTTTCTGCCACTCATTCCGTGATTTATCTTGGCTCAATTAAGGAGAAATAACACATTGTGGCCCAAAAGGCTGAACAGATCTCCAATGCATCGAGATGTAGTCTAGTTCTACCATTTCCTCCTGGCTCTAGAGCTTTCAAGGAATGCTGAATTGTCCAAATTGATGGTATCTTCCTAAAAAGGCAATTCATTTGATTGGGGCTGCAACTGTAAATATGATGTTTACCCATCAACTTAACCTCTTCCACAGCAACGTCAAATGGTGCTCAAAATATCCAATAAATTTGAGCAATCACAGAAGATGTCTATCATTATGATTATTTTGTTTCTGGGGCGCGTGACATAGAGGCAATGGGCTCATTTCGTGATTATGTAATAAGCTTTTTACTCTGATCGGACATCTGAGCTTAAAACAGGACTAGGCATGAGCTGGCGACAATGCGCCAGACCGCGCCAGGGGAATTTTTTTTTCCTGATGTGTTTCTATGTCCATGATACAAGTCCTCGACCCTTGTCTCGCTTCACAGCCCTCCAGAACCCTCTGCTCGAATTTCTTGTATTCTCTCAACCGTCAGGCTATCGTTCCTCAATGGACAATCAAATTTACTTCGTATCAGCAGCAGTACAATGTACACAACCAGGCTTCAATCGAGATCAAGATCAGCCCACGTCAGTAAAAACCTGGGCCTGCTACGCAGTTCTACGTACTTGATGTAGTCCTCTGTAGTGCCCGTAGTCACTGTAGTTTAGGGTATCATCTGTGAAGTTCTGTGTAGTCCAGGCCAGTTTACGTAGTCTCTGTAGTTGGCCTGTAGTTCTTCTGTAGAATTCTGTAGTTGGCCAGTAGTCCGCCAGAAGAATTTGTTGCTGTCACACCCTTACTTCAACCAAACTTTACTCACAATTTCTAATAAACTGACGTGCGATAACATATTTTTACTGACCACTGTACAAAGGCTTTTTATATTTTAAACAAGCGGCTGACGGCCCGCTCATCCCTTTTGCTCATACATAATAAAATTAGTGGTATTCAGGTTCGCAACGTTACAAAAGCAGCTCATCCCAAACTATGTTAGTTGTACATGTTGAAAAGTCACCCTCATACTTTAGGATAAGAACATTTTCAGAGTCGGGAACGCGGGCCATTGCCGAATATAACTGTCCGTGTGAGAATACTGGCCGTCGCAAATCGAGGCCCTATTTTGAACAGTGAGCCCTTGGCAGCCGTTGAAGGTAGCATAAAAAAGAGCTAGAGGTATCTGTTTTCTGTGGACAGTAAAGTTAAACCCTTGAGGCTGAAAACTGCAGCCAATGCGTGGGATATAAAGTCGAATCTGCAGTAAGACAAGCGGTCGCCGGCGCTTCGCGCCGGCTCCCACTTGCTTACCTTGTTTGTGACTTTTTGTATTTGAAAGGTTTCGCAATCTGCAGATATGGTAAAGCTAGAGTAAACATCAGCTCTAACTGCAACTCTAGTGAATGAATACATGCGAAACCGAGGAGAGCAAACAATCTATAAATAAATAAGTTCCAAAAGAATTAATCCGCAAAAAGCGGCATTTCAACCATTGAGCCGGCCATCATGGCCCATCAAACAGTTCTGCAGGTCGGCATGCAAGTGCAGCTAAATATAATGACTGATTTCTGCATGCTGTTGGTTGGCGCTAAGCTGTGCTTTGGTCATGCCGTGTAATTTAACTATACGGAGATACGGCTTCGGACAGACAGAGTGGAGCCATCACTTCTGGCAGCTCGGCATGTAAGCGGTGATTGATTTCCGCTTGCCGTTGGTTGGCGCTAATCTGCCGTGTTTGGTCATGCTGCGTAATTTAACCATACGGAGATACGGCTTTGGACAGACAGAGAGGATCACTTCTGGCAGCTCGGCATGTAAGCGGTGATTGATTTCCGCTTGCCGTTGGTTGGCGCTAATCTGCCGTGTTTTGGTCATGCTGCGTAATTTAACCATATGGAGATACGGCTTCGGACAGACAGAGAGGCTTAATTTTATAAAGAGAGTGAAGTGATTAGGAGATGTTCAAAAGCAAAATTAATCGATTTACGGGGTCAACGACTTTACCAGCGACAACTGAAGGAAATTGTCTCCACTTCAAACAGTGTATCGCAATAAATTGCGCACGATAACTCGGGTATTTTTGGTGAGACCTCGAGAAGCATCGAGAAATGCGGGTAAGTCGGCATATAGCCTCAACTTTGAGAAACAATTCGTGGGGTGGGATCCCAGGTCCATGAAGTGAGTTTAGGAATTCACTACATTTTGACGGCCCCTCGGCCGACTTGATCGATGTCGGCTGAGGTTGGCCGAGGTTGGCCGAGGGGGCTGGTTGGTCGAGGGGAAGTTGGCCGATGTCGGTTGAGGTTGGCCGAGGGTTGGCTGAGGTCATCTCGGCCAGGCTGGGCTCTGTCCCAGCACCTCCAGCATCCCTAGCGCCGTCGGCTGGCCTTCCCACAGAGTGTGGGAGCCAAAGTAGTTTGCCGATGGGCTGTGTAACTGATGTCGCGTGGCATGGCCAAATCAGGCCACAAATCCGAGATGCCTCTGGTGGACTGGGGGAAAAAAAGAGCTTGAGGGAATACCTAGAGTTGTGGGGTTCAAAATATTAGAAGATGAATATTAGTGGATGATCCTCATGAACCCTTGCAAAGGTGGATTGGATTATGCTATGTTACAGACAGTGGGAGTCACTTTCGGCGTTACTGTACTATTTCGACCGCAGATTCAGCCACTGTGACCTGTGACCACTTAGATCCACCTTTTGATTGATTCAATTTCCTTTTTGGGTGATTTTTTCGGCATTTCCCGGTGGATTTAGCAGGAAAATGGCCAAAAAAACCGCGATCCCAAAAGCCAGTGACCTGTGACGAAAATTAAATAGATTCAATTCGGGTCTGGCTGTGACCTGTGACCTGAATCTACGGTCGAAATAGTATTTACTCAAAAAATATGGAAAAACCACAGGGTCTTTCATACATATAATAAACTTTAAATTCCAATTTTCTGGGGGTCCATGAGCATCCAGTAGCAAGATGTAGCTAGATCAATTTGTTCCGATTGTATCGAGAAATGGTCATTCACGTGATTATTTGTGGATCAAAAGGGAAACGGGCCGGAAACTTGCTCAATGGGATCCGTGTCCCGTATCAACTTTGAGAGGGAAAGTTGATATAGTACTAAACATTAATTTTGATAGAGGAATTTTCCAGACCTTCTCTTTTCGCTGAGATATACCCAATTGTCCGCGCAATTTGAGCATATCTCTGCCGAAATTTGAAGTTTCGAATTTTCCTCTATCCATTTTATTCCTATGTCCATGAATTTTGTGCCTAGGATGGTGGCCTAATATTTGAGACATTGTGGTTCCTGCTGGCGCATTTTGTGATGCGATGAAAACAGAAACAACGTGGGATCGATAGGGGGGTCTCCAAGCCCATGCCGTACGGGGTAGTAGGAATGGGATAAGACGTCCACGAGGGCACCTCGGAGCCATCAGCCATGCTGGGACTGCAGTGCATGGCGTGGTCCTTGGGGAGCACTGAACAGTGAACAGGCCCCCGCTGGCCTGGCTAGAAACGGCGTGCTCGCTGCCTCAAGACGTCAAGATTTTGATAGCAGCACGACCCCCCTGGCCGCGTGCCAGGCGCGGGCGATCCTCATGACATGGCTTTGTGCCCCTTCCCCACACCGCCCTTCGGGGTGTCGATGGACGGTGAAGCGTCCGTGGGCGAATTCCTCAAGATCGGTGCGGCCAGTCATCAAGACGCCGCTGCCTCTCTCAGAAGCGCGTGCGAGGGCCAAGACGGCTTGCAATGCTGCCCATGAGAAAACACCATGGGCCAGCCCACAGTGATTTTGTGTAAAACGCTGGGCTGGCCCACGGGAGTGGTCCACAGGCCTGAACTGATATGGCGGTGGCTAAGGACAAGAAGCTGACTAATCTATACAACAATGCTACCAAACACCTCCCATTATTACATAAATCAACTCCAACCAAAAATAAGGCTCCAACCTTTTGTTTTCCTTGTAGAAATTCAGGAAAAATAAAAGGAAAAGGTTTCAAAATGTTTTAAAACCGTTTAAAACCCTTTACAAAAGGTTGTTTCTGCGAACATATAAGTAGACTCGTAACCAGGTTTATGTTGAGTAACTGTATGCAATTTTTGAGTGAATTGGAGCAAAATTGAGAGAAAAAATGCGCGGGGAGTTACTCTACGTTCGAGCAACCCTTTCGCCTTTTTTTCTATCTCCCCTCAGTTTTCGTCGGATTCACCCAAACTAAATTGCATACTACTCTTACATCTTGTTGCTCATTGGGTCGACTATAATAGACCAAAAGTGGTAAAAATATTCCGGCAGATGAGTAGTTGATTTATGTAGCTCTGTAGATCTGTATCGGCGTGCACATCGGAGATTTCACCAGCGGATTCCTCGTTCATGCAAAACGTATGGTAGGGGAAACCATTGACCACTTGGGAAAAGGAGTGCTGATGGTACAAATAAGACATCATCACATAGGAACGATTCTCTGAATCGTAGGACTTGTGGGTCCCCGACAGAATTGAATCCATCGGACAGGAATTCAGTAGGCGAGTGGCTATCCAACAGGGGTACTGGCAAGCGAAGATGTTCGTCCCCAGAAGACGAAGTGAGCCGATTATCCGAGTACCGGGGTTCGTGAGGTTGCGCAGTCCCGACATTTCCCCTACGAATCTAAGGAAAGTTTGGTAAGTGGCGCTAGCGCCACCCTGATGTTGCAGACTCTCGAAGCACCGACACACAGATTCGCAAATGGATGTCCATCAATCAAGTCGGAGGGTGCCACAAGTTTGTGTTTTCCTATAAGGTAGGCGTCGTACACATCCATCGAGTCACGTGTACGTGACATCACGCGTTACAGTAACGTGGGAGAGCGCGAAATCCTGGAGCGAACTTTTTTTTTCTTCATTGTACCTCTCTGGGTCCGAGAAAATATATGACTATGACCTAGAGTTTGAAGGTGTGAGCCCAAGCCATCCGAGAAAGCCAGCAATGCAGAAATGGTGCCGCCAGTGGCCACCTTGCCGCCACACAAGCCATATAAAAAATAGTGTTCAAAATCTACAAGTCTCTCTGAAGAGCCTGAGGTCCTCAAGATAAGAAGGTGGAAGTGTACGGTGACCTCTATATTTTTTGTTAGCCCATGCAGCATCTGCTCCGTCAAGCCCGCGGAAGTATGCATCGGCAAACCTCGACGACTGGGTTGCAAAACGGCGCATAGAAACTAGCGGGACCGCATCAAGGGCTTCCAGCATATTGCGTATCAAATCTTCCTCCCTCGACGATGGCGGGAACATGCGGTATACCCGCTTGGCGTATCCCCAACATTGCTCGATAAAGTTGAGCTCTGGGTGGTACTTCGGGAAGAAGATCACCTCGAAACCCCGCTTCTCACAATGTTCTTCTAGCATGGATTTTTGTGCCTGAAAGTCCGGCTCCATGTAAAGGATTTTCTTGAGGCAACAGTGCGTCAAAGTGGTGTGGCGGCACTTGAAATTATTGCCGCATTGTGCTTTGAGTTTTTTACCAGAGGTGGAGTTTGGCGCTGGAGCATCTGGGTCGGGAAGATCGTGCCCTTTTGCACGATGCTCGGAGATAAGAATCTTCATGCCCTTGAAACGGCCGTCCGGGAAGTAAAGGGATTGTGAGGTTCCGTCGTGGAAGGTGGCATCTCGCATGCGTACACAGCGTGAGATCTCGTCGGCGCCTTTGACTTTATTGAAGTTCTCGGATGGTTTCGCTGTCATACTGATAGCGCTGAGGGCATCGGGGGGCTCGGGCCGTATGTATGGTCGCGTTGTCGTAGGCCAAGACATGCTTCTCATCAGAATATTCATCGTCGAGGATGTCCATGGCCACAGTGGCTTGGTCGATGATGGTTTGGGTCGTCTGATAGCCCTCCCGTGTCTTTCCGGGCTTCAGCAGGTTCCGAGCACGTTTTATATTGGCTGGAAAGATGAATGAGACCAAGATCACCACAGTCGGCGAAATGCTCACCCATCCGCATTCGGGTTCTTGGACCGCATCCAGCCGTAAGCATCCGAAACAAAGTCACCGACCATTTGACTGGCGCCTTCTCCCTTCGCTTTGATGCTCGGTTTTTCTGATTCATGAACCCAGCGCAAGTCTCGACGATCATGACAGTAGAAGGTCGACTCGTCATGCTGCCAGATCACTACGACTCGCGCATCCACAGCGGAGCTCATGAAGGCCCTCATTCGAGCATCAGAGTCAACCTGGGTCATCCGTGAGCCCGTCCTTATACCAGCACGATCTGGATTCGAATTCCCGCCACCGAGGAAGGAACACGTTCTGACGGTAGTGCACGACATCCTCCCTCTCGTGCCCGTCTGAATACATTCCCTTCGGCTCCCTTCTCCAACGGTGACCCATTTTCTTCATCCAACGTTGAGCTGTCCGAATCGAAATTTTGCGCTTGGTCCGCAGACGAGCCTGAAACTCGGGTGTAGCAACGTAACGGACGATTTCCTTGGCCGAGACGAACTTTCCGAGTGACTGCAAGTGAAGGAAGATGTCACCGGCAATGTCTTCATCAGAAAGGATGGACGAATTGAAACGACCGTATTTGTGGCTCGGAAGGTTATTCTTGTCCCCGCAAAAGCTCACGGTCCATTCGCGGATTTTTCTCCCAAGCCAGGTCTTCGCACCGGACTTGCCACTGGCCACAGAAACCGTCTCGGAATGTAGAGTCCACCCCGCATATCCAGACCCCTTGTACAAACGAAGGAATCGGACCATGCACTCGAGACGGGCGGCAGTGACGATATCCAGGTTCGTCCTTTTGCGTCCCCACCCGTTCCCTCGTCGGGGATGGAGAATATTCTGCAGATTTTGTATCGCGGCATCAACAGGCTTATAGCTGCCTTACAGGCGAGTTATACGCAAATTATAACCAAAGTATAAGGACTTATAAGGGGGTACAACCTTCTGAGCTAGTGATCGAGCTGTTTCTCTCTCAGGCTCAGATTCTGAGACGTAGGTGGTATCTGAGTCGTTGCAGCATATATCTGGCATAGTACAGCAGGGAGAAGAGTGCGAGGACACTTTGAAAGTAGTGGAGGTAGCTGTGGAGCAAAGTGATGTCATGTTGTACAATAGATATATAAGTCATGAGAGCTGTGACTTGGTGACTACGTCTCTGTTCTCTCAACCACCACCACCAGCAATGACTCGCCACACCACCGTCTCGTCCGCTTCTCCAGTCTCTCGTCCCCCATATCCCTAGGAGCACTGGTGCGTCATTGCTTCCATCTTACTGACAGCTGTCTGAGCTTCACTCCATCAGAACACCTGTTCTCCTGCACGCTCGCCAACACTCCTTATGTGAGCTTCCGTTTTCTCATCCACTCCTCAGTTGTTGATTGGATGTAATCTACAACCATCTTCTGGCCCGCCATCCTATTGATTGCTGGTGCGTTGCAGTGTTCCGTCTTCCTAATAGCTAGTTGACTTTTGCAACCATATAGATCAGCCTGCAGCCACCAGGTGAGTCTCCCTATCCCTTCATTTTGTCCCGGTACCTTTGCCTTGCATAGTGCCGCTTGTCTCCTACCTCGCATTGCTGGTGGTATGTCGATGTCTTACAACATCGATGTCTGACCAGTTCGAGTTAAACACCGAACATACAGAGTATTCTGTACTGTAATTTAAATTGTGAATAAATATCTGTTCTCATTTCTTGTGGCAACCTGACGGATCGGATCCGAAAAAAATGGGAAGTTAGCTGTATCGGCTTTTCTGGCAGCCGAATGTAAGGAGCTATAAGGTGTTATAACTTCTGTAACACCTTATAGCTGTTATAAACTCTGTAAGTACTTGTAAGTCAGGATAGCACCATAATCAAATGTATAGGCCCCCCAAAAACCTTGCAGGCTTATACTGGCTTATACCGGCCTATACTGACTTATCTCCCAAAAAGGACTTTGCGACAACCAAGTTGGTGTCAAAGTCGGGACTCAAGTTGGGGACTGATGTGTGAATGTCCATCAGCCCGAGATCAACTTGAGTTGGCATCAAGTTGGCATTCTCGCGTATCCAAGGTGCGTTAAGCGAAGTTGGGGCACAAAATCAGGTGCCAAGTTGGGGTCAAGTTGGATGTCAGATCGTAGGGTTAAGCAGGATTTGACATCCAACTTCGAAATTGGCCAAATTTCAGGTTCCAACTTCGTCTCGAGTTGGGGTCCAAGTTGGGGCTCAAATCGGGCCTCAAGTTGGGATGTGTGAAACGCCCTATTGGAGCCATCTGATGGCTGTTTTGCGTTGCGCAAACTGATGGCTAATGGCTCAAATGGCTACAATACCTACCTGTGATTTTCGTGTTATTAGACAGTTTGCGGTGCAGCCATTGGAGCCATCCAATGGCTGAATGATGTTGCGTTGTCTGGTGGCTCCGCCTGCCAAAAATGATGTCAGATGGCTGTGGCAGCCACCAGTGGCTAATTTTGGGGGTGGAGCCATCGAGCATCGCAACATCATTTTGCTATGGTAAGTATGGCTCCAATGGCTGCAACGCAAAGTGGCTATTTAGTCTCTTACTACCCATCTATCAGTACATAGTTCCCTCTCCCTCCTCATAGGTCAGATGGCTTGGCCAAAATCCTTAATTTTATTCAATTTTATGCTCTCATGCAGTTGCGATCGATTCCTGGAGGTCCATATGCATTCACATGCTCATAGCCTCTCATTCTTGTACAGAGAACTCACTTCATTAGCCATACATCAGCCATTAGCCATCCGTTTGCGCAACACCAAACAGCCATCAGATGGCTCCAATGGCTGCAGAGCAAACAGGCTAATGTGGTATGAGGTACAACCGTGATGTTCGAGATTAGACGTAATTCGGAGGCGGCGGAAAATGTGGTTTGCTTGGCTGAGCCATAGGTGGCGTAGGTTGTAAGGGTGGATCACAGTTAGCGCGATAACGCGGTTAAATACGTCGTCAGATTTGAAGCTTGCAGAGAAAGTACTTTCATGAGCATATAGCTATCGAATAAATAAAATCAAGTACCGTGTCCAGCCGTTCTCCATCACAACTCCCTTCGCTCCTTCGAAAGTCGCCCAACCATAAACACGAGGGTTCGCATTTGGTGCGTACGCAATTTCAACGGGCTCTTCGCGTGGATAGCCTGGAGACCAGGAAATTATTGCTCCTAGTTTCACAGTCATTGAGGAGGAATTGTAGATGTTTTGATATTGTGCGAGGTCCCGGGAACATATACGGTGATACTGTTCCGTTGTCAGCGATTCAACGACAATACCCTCCTCCGCATTCGATGAACGGAGGCAGTTGTTCCCTGGAAGTTAGATATGTGCCTCGAGTGGAAAGCAAAAATTGGGTCACTAGGTCTTATGAGCTCTGCACAGAGCTGACCGGTTGAGCGACGTATCCACACCGTGTAGCCTTCGAAGTACTTGAACAATTGTTAGACAAGTCGGGTAACCTGATGATAAACCGTTCATCTCAGTCGTGGAAGACACATGACTTATTGCTGCCTGCCCGACTTCAGAACCTTCAACAACGGAGGGGAATATTCCTCATAGTAGCCTACAGTCTTTTGACGGGTGAGATGCAGTAGATGGGTTACAACGCACACGTACACAGCTGGCATAGAGATACACCGTCGCAAAATGTGAATCTCGATAAGTGTTGATGTATTGCCGAAACGGCACAAGATCTAATACAAATGTAAGGTACAGATGACAGATCACACTGCAAGCGAAGACCGCACCGCCATGATACATTGTAGCATATATTCCACCTAAACTTGATGCCCCATAAATCTGAACAATATTGGGACGGCTGCGTACAGTTGAAGATCTGACGGACGAAATTTGCAAGAGACTCGCCGAATAGACATATATTTGGCAATGTTCTGCCGCCATTCCTGCAGAAGTTCTTCAGAGAATATATCACAGGGAAAGAACACCATACCTCCTCTGCACCGTTCCCCTGGTACATGACCACTGTGAAGTTCGGTCTTCGGTCTTCCACTTTCGCAGAATAAACCCGCCGGGCATACTCCCGTTCACGTTGGCGAGCTACAACGCCCGTGCTGCTGTGGACTTGAATTTCACGTCGAAGGTCGATATCTCCGAGCGGGATCATTCGAAAGTCTATCTGGTATTCATATTCTGGATAGCACAGAACAACGGGAAGGAGTTCAACCGAAGGTACAGTAGCGGCATGGTGATTTGTGATGTTGGTAAAAGCCCCACCAGGCACAGTGAAGTTTTCAGAGCCCGTGAACATCCCGCTGCCTGTCTGGATTGGACGACATCGATGAGACTGGCAGATTTACATGCTCATAGAATACGAGTTACGACTCACAGGTGTGATTCTGGATTGCGTACAGTCAGGTCGGTAGTAGAATCAATGCTCTCGTACTGTCGATTGTCCATGGACGGTAGTAGGGGGACAACCCTGACAGCTTTGACCGTTTGACGTAAGAAACGCCCTGCGGAATGTCGTGGAAATTCTCGAGTGCTGCTGCCTAGAGCTCAGTTTTTTTTCTCCAGTTTTTTTTCTCGAGTAGACCTGATTGTTCTTAGTGACTAAAAGCCTGATGCCGTCAGAGAATTCGGGATCCGTACACCTGGACCCGCTTGATTTGGCTTGCATACCTTGCGTTTGAACTTTGGAGCAGTAGTCGCTGAAGCGCTGAAGCTCATGGTGGTGGGTGGAAAAGCATGGTAAAAGCGAAGATGTTACACAATCTTCCCTTACAGATAGCTGCGGCGCAAAACGTCGCACCGATGCGCTGGCCCAACCCTTGTCCCGCTCGAGCTGTACTCACACGAACGTTACCAAAATACTATTATTACTACGACTCTACAAGATGAGTGAGACGAGTAATAAGGAGAGTGTGATTAATGAGGGGAGGGTTGTCAGTCCATGCATAATCGACCTGCCACTTGAGTGGCCGCTGCCGCCACTGGAACCATTGTCGCCGCCGGTAACCGCTACCGCCACCTACAGTGCTATTGAAGTCGGTGATGTTACTCGTCGTAGGTCCACGCAAATTCGTCGGGCTGATGCAGGTATTGCATCCGAAGCCTCCAGTGCTCAAGCTCATCGGCAGATCCTCTTCCCCGCGTGCCCCAAGCGCTGCTCTTGCTAGAGCCCATAACAAGCGTCAACGTCCCGCCCTTCGAGAAGAATTTATGCGATAGCCAGTTCTTCGTGTACGACTGCCCGTCCAGAGTCGCGGACTGGATGTATTTGTTCTGGTCGCTCAGCCCCGACGCGATGATGGTCGCGACAGCACCCGTGGCCTCGTTGCGGATCGTGATCTTCGGGAAGTACGGCCGGCTGAGCAGATATGTGTCTTGTCCACCGACAGGGTAAGAATCCTGGAACACCCTATTTAGTCGGAGTCGAAAGGACAAGCGGCAGTACAGAGCTCACCGAGATGCGTCCACACGGCGTATGCCCCCATCGCGCCTGAACTGGACACCATGTTGTCAATAAATTCCTGCACTGGAAAGAGTAGACGCACTCATCGTTACCAGGTAGGGCCATTGAAACTTCGCATGCGGATATCAGCGCAACCTTCCCGATTTAATAACGACCGACCGGCTTACCTGGTGTTATAGTATTGTGCAAGCGTGGCGTCGTTCATCGCCCATGTCCTGAAATAAAACAAAATAGGGATTCCCTCGGCTGAATATATTTGTTTGTGGACTCACGTGGAAACCGGCCGAGAAGAACGTGTCCAGGCGAGCGCTGTAAATTTACCTTTGGCGTTCAAAATGAGATAACGGCTGACGAGGCCCACCGACCTGAACGTGTCCGCGCCGCCCATAGCCTGCACGAGACTTGCCATATCCTGCGGAACATACCAGCTATACTCCCACGACGACGCCTCATAAAACCCCCCACCGCCGCCCTATCATCAGCAACATCCCGTCAGCGACACACTCCATTCTTAAATCTGCCCGCGTTCCCATTGTACACCTCAGTAACCCCACTACAGCTGGGGCGAATCCGGGATCTAACTTCGACGGCCAACGACCTGGACTTAGCTAGACCAGGGTCGGCCACGACAGGCACACCACCGGCGGCCGGGATCATCCAACGTGGACCGACTTCGCATAGCCTCTGAGCCTATGGCTTAACAACCATGGCGGCGGGAACAAAACCAAAGAGACAGTTTTGCTCAGAATCACGCTGGCTATCGCCCAGCATTCAAAACCGTTTTCGTTTCGAGGCCGCGTTCCAGGTAGTCTAGACGTTTAACATTGCGCGTAGTTCTCACAAAACAACTTCTCGATACGTCAAAATTCAGCGTCATCGTTCTGATCCACCGCCAATAAACTTGGGTGGGAGAGTTTCAGTTTATGGACCCTTGAACGATAATCCAAAACAACATTGTGCAAAAACAAGTGTTGCTGAGGTTACTTAGGAGAAGATCGGTTTGTTCCATTTTCTCCTAACAATCCGAAATAAATTTGCAGAAGGGCCCAGACAGAAAATCTGGGAAGGAGGGTTCAGGCCCTGTTGATAACAGAAAACGGTGGGGGATAGAGAATGAAAAATTCGTCATCGATCATGATGCGAATGGAGATATAACCACTGAAACGTACCGAGAAGAAAATGAATGCCGATACTAATACCGGGCGATATTGGGCAAAAAACCGACGTTCTGAACCAGTGCATGAACGACGATTTCAAAGCATGACGATGTTACGAATGAACCTGGCTGCCGTGCGTCTGGTGTTTGCGCATTGTCCGCGGCGTCACTGCTCTCAGAGAAGCTGGAACCCGAGGGAATGCACAGCGCAGGAACGTAGTCTCTGTAACAGAACCGATATCCAGGTGATGATCAAATATGTACCTGTATATGGTCTGTTAGCAATCACGCCCCAATCAGGAAGGGACCGATTGATTAGGTAATTGAGTGGCTGTGCTCGTCACTACCTGCCTTTCCTCCTGCATTCGACGCGCTTTTTCGATACTATCCGACGCGTTCCTCGGCCCCTTGTTGGTTATACACACGTCTACTATTGTTCCGCTGCCCTTGGACTCTTTTCTAGCTCCTATAGGCTTCCTTATATCCAGTGGATCGTGCCGCTGTTAGCTTCGACCACAGGCCCGCGAATGGGCAGGACCACTGGTTAAAACCCTGTGGGACCTGGTAGAAGTTCTCCCCACCCAGGTATAAATCCCCAGTGTCCACCAGTACACAAGAGGTTTGTTGTAGGTCTTCCCTTTGCAGAATGCATGCATAGAACCACTGGTCATCCCTTAGTTTTCTCCCACTGCCTTGCCAGGTGAGTCGTTCTCGTATTGGACAATGCTGCTCTTATTCATTCAACTGCCTTGAACAGTGAAGCCATTTTTTTCTCGTTATCATTGAATACAATCCGTATTCCATCTATATATCATGAATCATGGCGAGGTTAGGATCTCACCAGAGGAACGCCGCCAACAGCTCTCTCGACAGTTCTCGAACGAACTTCAAGAGACGGTGGAAACCTTCCGACGTGGACAGTACACTCGAGACCAAGCCGAGTCTCGCCTTCAGGCTATCATCCAGCAAGCCTCGACTGCGCTCCAACAACAGTACGGGGCGCAACACCTCCAACCGTTCATCCAGCAGCTCGATGCCCATGAGCGCAACATGGGACAGGCACGCAGGGAACCTGCTGCCCAACGCAGATCGGACGCCATCGCTACTGAAGCGGCTGGGGGTCAAGCTCGTCGACCGAATCCAGATCAGCTCCCCCCAATCGCTGCCTGGTTTCAATCTGGAGGACATGCAGCCGTTCCAGAGCGCCCTCGTGGAAGATCCCCACACCGGCGCGACTCCCGATCTCCTCCACATCGACCACGATCACCTCTCCCCCGATTCGCACCTGCCGGGAGAAGAGATTCCCTTTCCCCAACCAATTCAGCACGCACCAAAAAAACAATCCAGATGCCCGAACACCGGGCTGCAGTGGTCCGGGCGAAACACACCATTGCGGTCGAACGTTGAATCGAAAAACCAGCTCCCATCGGCGTTCCGCGGCTGGATGAAACCCGCGAAGCCCGTGTTCGAGGCATTGAAGTTCCAGAGGGTTGAACCAGTCGCTTGATTTATTGAAGAAGTGCGTCGCGTTCGTGGTGCTGTTGAGCCCCTGCGCGACGAGAGCGATGCTGAAGTCGTTGTATGCATATTCCAGCAAGCGGGAGGCACTCCTACGAGCGAATCAATGCGCGGGTCGAATTTGAGCCGAAAACAAGGACGTCGCGAGACGTGCCTGGTGTGCCCAGCATTGCTCGGCGGCTCGTCCTCATAGTCGCCTACAGGTATGTACCCATACTTATCATGCGACGCAATCCCGCCCCGCCCCTCCACCTCCCAGTCGCCCTCGACCTGCGCGTCCTTGAGCATCGCCGCGAAGCCCGTCTGCCAGTCGATGCCCGCCGTGATACACTTGACAAACGAATCCGCGAGAAGCGAGTCCGCGTTCGAGCCGCCCGGCGTGAAGCCCTTGTCGAGCGACATGCGGCAGTCCAGGAGGAAGCCCGTGTGGCGGTAGATGTCGATGAGTGTCCGGATGACTTCCGCCTGCGCGGTTGGGGCGGTGATGGCGTAGAGCGGGTGGATGACGCGGAAGGTGTCCCTGATGGAAAGCATCGAGTCCGTTAAAGTAAAGAGAAGGGAAAAGGGGATGGAGATACCAGATACAATAGAAACTGTCCCAGTACGGCTCGGTGAAGTTACTCCAAAGCGGGTTATCTCCCGTGATGTTTCGTTGGGGAGATGTATGTCCGATACAGGGAGGTCCAGAAGAGTTGCTAGCTGTCATCGCTCACACCCGTGGCGTCGACCTCAACAGTCCCCAGCACCTCGTTCCATTTCGCTCTAAATATAATTATCTGATTATTGTCAGTGCAACGATAGCTGAGAAAACCTCGTACCGAGCTGCGGTGTGTACCGTGTCGAAGGCCGAGATATCGGGGATCTCCTGCTCCGCATATGCACACGCCTTCACCGTGCTCGTCCACGAGACGCCCATCCGCACCGACAAGGTGTGTTCTGCACCCGGAGCAAACCCCATAAGGAGCCCAGCCGGCGCCCTCTGGATGTCCTTGTCGAAGGTCGTCTGATTCACATCGGTGTATTCCAGGTTCTCGTAGTACTTCGCCTGCACGAAGGGGATCGAGGTCTCGGCGCAGAGGAAGACCTGATATTTGCTTTGACCGAACGAAGGGATGAACGAGCCGCTGCCGGTGACACGTGGCCCCTTCGTGGTCGGGTTGGAGGCCACCGTAACTTGTCCGATGCCTTGGAAGCTTTGCCCCAGATCTACGAAAGCATGAGCCATACAAAGACGAAGATAGGCTGAGAACAGACCGCCGGTGACCTCGAGCAAGAGGAGCAGCTGGTCTGTGCCGGCCTGATACGTGAATTGATACAGGGCAGTGTGCTGTGTGACGGTAACCTCTGTGTTGACTCCGTTATTCAGCGGAATACCGACTACGATGATTTTTAGCACCGCAGTACATCTATCCATAAGAATAACCCACAGTAGCCTGGCGATGTGGTAGGGTCGCCATGCTCATAACCCTGAGCGAACGAGTCAACGCGCACTTGGTCAGGTCATTACCCACGCATTCAGTGCTGGTGAGAGGAAGCAAGGGAAAATTTCCGAGAGAATACCCGGCCCCCGTTCCATCGTCATGTCTGTCCAACTCAGTTTGAATTACGCAAATAAAAATGAACGACTCACAGCGAAGAGAAGCCGAAAATGGGTGTTCCATCGCTTACATATCCTGCCAGGCCGTCAGGAGAGTTGCTGTCGGCGCCGGCCTTGACAGATCCCCAGGGAAGAGTGGCGCCGGAGAATACGTGGCCGCCATCCTTGGTACCAACGAGCGGGTTGACAAACTGGGCTGGATCTTGTGCCGTGGACGACGTGAGAAGCAGAGCGAAGAAGATACAGTGGTGCTCTAAATAAATGCCGAATTGTAATTTGCATAATTCCATCAGTTTCCCTCCGAATTGGCCCAAACGACTTGGTATACGCAAATTAGAGATGAAATAGAGACCAACCATGTAGTTGTCCATTTTCCTTATGGGGTAATCTGCCAGAACAGCTTAATTTTCTGGGCAGCGGAGAAGATCACTTTTTGGGATTACCTTATATGGAAATTTCATCTACATGACATGAAAGGGCTTGAAAAATAGTGCACATTCATGTCTTAAACCAAAGAAATCTACCTTGTAGTTATTGAGATACAGGGCGAGCAAGTTGCACAATTTGACTCAAAAGTGAAGAAATCGCAAGAATTTCACGCAAAGACACAACTTTGTCTGCCCTATATCTCAACAACCACAGCATGGATTCCTTCAGTTCAAGACATGAATGTGCACTATTTTTCAAGCCCTTTCATGTCATGTAGATGAAATTTCCATATAAGGTAATCCCAAAAAGTGATCTTCTCCGCTGTCCAGAAAATTAAGCTGTTCTGGCAGATTACCCCATAAGGAAAATGGACAACTACATGGTTGGTCTCTATTTCATCTCTAATTTGTGTATACCAAGTCGTTTGGGCCAATTCGGAGGGAAACTGATGTAATTATGCAAATTACAATTCGGCATTTATTTAGAGCACCACTGTAATAGCGCGGCTGGTTTTCATATCTTCATAGGCAAAAGCAAGCCTTGGGAGTAAGAATATGTGCGACGAAGCAAAATGGAAGAAAGAAAGGTAAGGTAGCGGACAGACAAACGCGGTTGCCCCACGTGATCTCGCGGACATGACCATATTGGGAAGTTACTACAGAAAACAGATTGATTAATGCACAACAAGCGAACAACATGCAAAATAAAAATTTCGGCTCAACAGTTCTCTGGGAAATGGTCCCTTATTGCCATCTGAGGTTTAATATTACAAAAATGTAAAGAATTGAGTGTGTTGAAGGCTGTACGGAACGCCGTTGATGGTACGGTCGGCGGGATGGTCGCGGATGGTTTTGACATTTGAGTTTTGATTTTTGATCTTCGCTTGTGTACCGAGTTCCGAGATTGATGCGGTAGTACACGACCACGTGAGGTCGGGTAGACCTCTTTCTATTTTTTTTTATTCGTCGCGCCTTTCCTCCCATTTCGGATCCATTCAAGGCCTTCAAATACTAGCGGGATACTAATTTTGAAGAAATATTGCCAAGAAAGTGAGCAGGGAGTGGGGCGTTTGAGTGGCTGTGTGACACTTGACATGCAACTACCGATCACCGATAGGGGTTTGCATCCAGAGCCCTACCACGCAAACATAGAGCACGCAAGTAAGTTTATGCATTTGTTTCACGACTTCCTTGAGCATTGCGCGTGTACATATACTAGCTAGCCCACCCCATACTCCTTGTGAAAAACTAAAGGTAGGACTTCTACATAGCGCGAGCATTCATTTCCTGGCGAACCAATGGAACCATTGCATTGAATATAGCCCACCCAGAAAGAACCTCCAACTTGGGAGAACCCAAAATTGTGTATATGTCATTTGCAACCACTGCAAAGTCTTCCGATACCCAACGCAGGGCGTCCTCTCGGGGAGTTTCAATCAAGGCACGGAGTTCATCAATGGCCTCTTGCGTGACAGGGATGGCCAGATTCTCCAGTCCGTAGTCACCGGGCATATCAAACACAACATTGGGAGCAACACCAGAAGGTAGAATCCGGTTTTGCTGCTTCCGAGTCCTCTTGTTGTTGAAATAATCCACAAACTCGTCAAGTCCTATCTGGACAATTTTTGGCCAAAGCCATCGAAAAAGATTTCTAGAAAGTGTCACTGAAAAGCCCCTGATATGGATGTAACAACATACGTGTGCACAACATCGCCGGGAATAAGATGAATACGACCTTCCTCTAAGACTTCACGGATTGAACGGCCATTGAATTTCCGATCATAAGACCAGGTGGACTCGATCGGAATGTTGCTCGAGCTTTGGACAGCAACCACCGGCTTCCACTCCTCCGGTGAAAGCTCAGGGCAAATATTTCCCTAAAGTCGAGTGCTTCAGGACAAGCAAGAACTTTGAAAGGGAAACAAAAACCTCAAGGTTGTCTGGAATGCTGCCAACCAACCCAGCTCACTACCACCATCAAAGGTAACTTGCACCGAAATTGCTTTTACGGACATGAGTTTGAGCAAGTGAGAAATATCAACACCCACCTCCAAATGCCGAAACCATGTCCAAAAATACGTGTCCCACTGTGTTGCTCAGGCGTGAATTAGGGAGAACTACAAGCCAGAGGACCTTCCCGACGTGATCTCTCATTCCATAAATATCGATTCCAATACCTGCTCCCATGCGAAGGGCCTTTTCACCGAGTTTTTCATGACCATCCACATGAATCTCTTGAAAAATCCCAATGGCATTGAGTGCGGATCGTTTCTTCTGTCCCTTTCGCCGACCAGGTTGGCGCATGTCAGAGGGTCCCTGACCCACTAAACCTTTCATTGTTACACGGACAAAGTCACTGGATTGAAGTTGAGATGTCTGAATTCGACAGATATGGAGGGGGGAAAGCTCACCGAGGTATTGTGAGATTCAATCTCAAAGAAGCGATTATTTTCACTGTGTCCGGGCCTTGCCCTTGGAAGATATCGCGCGCAATAATATCGGCGATCACGGTCGTCGCTTCCTCAACTTCGGTGAACTTGCGTGCACTAGGTACACTGAATGTTTTATTGAGTTCCTTCAACTTTGTCAACCTGGGACGTATTGTGTAAGGTTTTATTTCAATGATGGGAAGAACGAACCCAATCTTTATTTGATGGTCTTCTTCAAGATAGCGAAGGCGTGTATTCAAGGAAAGAGATCGCCGGGCATACTCGAACAGGATTTTCTTGAGTTCATGATCTGGTGGAACTAATATGACGATCAGGAATTTGAACAATGCTACTCGCAAACAAAAAGACACCCACAGGTACCATTGTTGGTACCATTTTTTCCAGAGTGATTTACCATGTCAAATGATGGGATGGCAAAAACAAGGTTGAGAAGGATTCTTTTAAACAGTCCAGGATGAAATCAGACAAAAGCGGAAGCAACTTACCTTGAGAGAAATTGTTTGGTTATCATTCATGCTATCCGCTTGACTACAATAAAACAATTGTTGAAAATTTGGGGATGCAGACTGTAATCCGGTTATGATTCATGCCAAGCGCTCAACTACAATGATACAATTGTAGAAAACTCAGGGATGCAGACTGTGATCCGGTTATGATTCATGCCAAGCGCTCAATTACAACAATACAATTGTAGAAAATTCAGGGATGCAGACTGCGATCCGGTTATGATTCATGCCAAGCATTCATACAATGATACAATTGTTGAAAATCCAGGGATGCAGACTGTGATCCGTAAATTAGGTCATTGTGCACTGGCGACTACAATAAAACAATTGTTGAACACACGGGGATGCGGGCTGTCATCCGTAAATTGAATCCAAATTAACCAGCGAAGCTTGTGATTTCCAGTCTTGTTCAATGTGGTGCACACGACATGAGCCCGAACATCACAATAAAACAATGTGCCCAATTTCAGTGAGTGCACAGTATATTTAAACTCCCACAAATTCAACTGAAATCCGCATCTTTCTGTCTTTCCGTCCCTTCAATGGCGGAAGACAACCACGCCGATGACAACCCTGTTCAACATTGCACTGGAGAAAATACTTGTCTACGTCACTTTGAATATAAAACCAGCATTGGTCGCTGCCACAAATGTGTTCTCTTGGCTAACAGTGCCCCAACAGAGCATCCGAGAATCTCGGTATGTTGTACTGGGTTTTACTACAGTGTTGATCATTCAATTTTGGGTTTGCCATTGTTTAGGGTATACCACAATGCGTGGGGTGCGGGCTCAGCTCAGATCGACTGGCCAGTGACTACTGTGGCCTCTGCGACACCAAGAACAGTACAACATTTTAATTTCAATTTTCTATGCACTGCTTATTGCTTTACAGGGAGACTGGCATCCACTCCACTTGTCACCCCCTCATTGTCTCAAGGTAGTCGAATTTTACATCCACTCTGAATATCAGTTGACTAGGTTCTAGCCCAAAGTATTTCAACATCCATTCAAAATCGTGGCCAATACCATCGCAACACTTGGAAAGATGCTGCCAATATCAACGAGTCTGGCATCCGCGTGCAAAACTCCACAGTACCTATCACTGGTACTAGTATAGCGACCCTCAGGAGCAATAACTTGGCGAGTAATGAATGCCTTGTATTTATTTTGGAGCCATTTGTTGGTACCAAGCCTTGCACATACTTGTCTACTTTCGAAGTCATTCGAGAGGGTACCATCAAGTTTTGTGGTGGGTTTTCAAACGAACCAGGGAACCATCTCACCGCACTCTAGAAATTGTGGACAATGGGATCACCAGTTTCAACTCAAGCTGGGAACAGGATTCTGAAGAGAGTCTGACCCGGTTTGTTTCATCCTTCTGTACCTGTGGTCAAGCTGAAACAAATGAAACAGTGCGGATATGCGCTTTACAAGAATGAACAATGTTCATATCGAAATTGAACCACAGGCTCTCTTCAAAGATGTTTTGCAGACTGTTCTAAAAGACAGCGGCCAGCTTTTGAACAAGACGGCACCAAACAAATTCCGCAATCGTAAATTTCCTACTGTGTATATTGAGGCTCATATTGAACTGGCCAAGGTATGTTACATCGGTGTTTTTAATGAAAAGAGAGTGTGCACTCATTCATATTACATATGTAGTTCGAAGATTGCACTGGAGTTAGCCCGCCTCGCGCACTCTTCAAAGTCCTGAAGCGAGCTCGGACCGATACTTTGAGCAGTTCTCAAGGAGGATCAGTCCTTAAACGTTCCTGCCTCGGTCTGTAAACTCATATTGACTGAGATACTAGCATTTACCTGATTCTGCAGCTAACACTGCGCGATCCCTCAAGTCATCTTTCGCATTACATGCTCCTGCAACCAATGCCACTGCGGTTACTCTGTTTTTTCGCTCAACAGAGCTCTGATGCAACCACGGGAATTCAATCTTTTACCTGGCCAACGGAGGCCATAATATCAAGCGAGGTTATGATCGACAATATACCCAGCAACAAGGGCAAGTCCAAGTTTGTGTTCAAAGTGTGTCACTTTCCAGCTGGAGTGTCTTGTGATTTTCACATTCAAACAGGTGATCTACAACGAATTGCCGTATGTAGCTAAGCGCTGCTACACCTTGGGCAATGGTACACCAGTATCCATTATTGCAAATCGTAACGAGCTTATCAAAGAGGCAACAACCCTCGGGCGTGCAAAATTTTTCCTAGCCAACTTCAAGGACGAATGTGAGTATCAAGATATCAACATTTCAGGCAAGCCTATTCTGTGTTTTAAATGTGGCAGCTTTAAATTAGGTTTCTACAGATTTCGAGGTCACCGACTTCATAATTGCCGTGAGGGTGTGCACTGTGTGCCGGAAGATCCAGATAAATCTTCATTTGCACCTTCCTTGCATCCGGCATCAAGGTCTCTGAATATGAGGCACTCACCGATGGTGAGAAGGACGAGCTCGTGATCAATGATGATTTGGTGTCCTCTGTGACCTGGCTTCTTGAGCGTGAACGAGGAAATGTGGATTTTCGGAAGTATTCTGGCACACTTGAACATCCGCGCCACACGGACAAACAAGGCGCGACAATCAACGCTTTTCAACATTTTACCTATCTCAACTCAAACAAAAGTCTACTTCTCGCTGATATTCAATGTGGGTTCATGTGCTATCCTTATAATAATCCAATGATCTGAAGAACCGCATCACAGCTTCCGAGAGCCATGATCCATCCACCAAAGCATCAATCTTGTTTGATCTGATGTCGCATACCTTGTCCGGGTTGGTGTCACCTAATATTGGCAGTGCATCTCATCTCATTTTTTCGCAGTGACAGTGGGGCTGGTGATCATGGTGACGATGGGATTCAGACATTTGTGGATCAGCATGAGTGCGGCCAAAGATGCAAACAGCTGGGACTAGAGCAGTTGGTCCAGCCTGAGGTTGATAATGATTAGTTGCTGTTCATGTACTCTTGCCGGTCTCTGGACCTCTAGATATATTTTTGGTTGGGTCGCGCTCCAAACCGTGCTAGATGGCCCTCACGTGTTCGTGTACTACCGCATCAATCTCGGAACTCGGTACTGTACATAAGCGGGGATCAAAAATCAAAACTCAAATGTCAAAACCATCCGCGACCATCCCGCCGACCGTATTGATGGGGAATGTACGACTCGTTGGAATGAATCAGATCGCTCCCGAGGATGAAAGCATCGGAGCCGATAACGACCCGAGCGTTTTTGTTTACGTTTGCGTTGCTCTTTCCCTTCTTCCCTCTGCATGTTGCCGAAGCTCCAAGGATTTGAACTGACCTCACCTAACACTGTGAGGTGGCTTCTTGTATTATACTTCGATCGCTCATGACATTTATAACAGCAGCCGCATGTCCATATGAGCCCTCAATCTAAGTGCGTGCCGGCGTTGTTGGCGCCGCGATGGTTCCCGACGCGTATGCACTCTCCCACAGGTCCAACTTGCCCACCAGCTTTCGTCTTGGAGACTGGATGTGAGTCTAGCCGCTCCATTCCTTGTCCCGACTTTTGCGAATCGGGAGTCATCTGGTTTATTGTAATGCCCGACTACATATTGATACGCAGAGGTCCGCTATTTCTTTGTCGAATTTATATTTATACTCTTCCGTATAATTTTCCTGTTGACGTATGGGTTGCTCTTCAGATGTCTTTCACAAAAGTGTGCTGCCCACAATTTTAGGTGAGTAATTTCCGAACCATTTCAAATCATCTTCCCGCGTGGTCTTAGGTTGTTGTTCCTCTTTGTCTCCGCTTCCCGTCCCCCATGCTGACAGATGCCTTCCTGCGCAACTTGACATGCATTGGATGTAGTTGCCCTCGGTGTCCCGCTATTGGGAACGCCAATGACCCATCGCCTACCCACCAGCAGTTCGCGCTTCAGCCCCCCAAACCCCTCTCCACACTTTGCTTCGGCTCCCAGCTCGATACATCATTCCGGAAACATGTCGCCCAGTGCCTACGAGTTCGCATCGCAGTTCTTCTCGTACGATCGGCTTCAGGAGGAAGAGTATGCCCCGCCAATGACTTCTCCTCCCTCCTTCCCGCTTGGGGCCTCGACAGCCAAGAAGGGTGTGTCGGCGCACCCGCATCTCACGCCGTCTGGGCGAGTGTTTGCCCGCGGCGGCAAGGTGCAGAATATTTCGAGTGACCCGTTATCACCATGCATCATCTACTGGCCCAATAATGAGCCCTTTCCGGAACGGGGGCAGATTAGACCGAGCGGGCCTCTGGGTGTTCCGGTAAGTATCGTTTGACTTCTACCGTTTGTTGTGGGCTACATAATTTTGCTAACGCAGTTTCATTCCAGCAGCCGCCCATCCTCAACACTGGTAACAGAGGCCCGATTTCTCACGTATGTTCCTCCTGATCTCATTCATTTTACCCACTTCTGCGCTTACAGCAACCGGGTGATTGGATTTGCCTCAAGTGCAACTATTTGAACTGGAGAAGACGGAAGAGTGTATTGCTCGGGAAGAGCTTCTCGACCTGCTCGGGTGCAACGGCTTCTGGCTTCTGGCTGTCACATCAGTCACGTAGATCCGGAATCAACGGGAAAAGTTTCATCACGGCAACTGTCGACGCCCATACCATCCCGCTCATTGTCCCCAGTCCTGACGATCTTTCTCTATTTTTGAAAGTGACCTGACTAAGGGCGCATTTTGATTAGCTTTCACACATGTACTGTGCAATTCATTCTGAGAAGTTTTCATTTCAAAATATGTGCTGGTACTCAACTTATAGACTATTGATTGAAGGGCGGGAAGTGGCGGGATGGATGGTAGGTGGCGGGGAACGATGAGGGAGGCCCTTGATGAACGTTGTGCCAGTGTGTCAAAATGATGGGCCCAGACCGAAGTGACAGGGCCGAATCACGCTGAATGGTAGTTAGGTGGCAACCAAGCCAAACAGGTAGTTTTTGGCAGAGAACGGGATCGGAGCCATTCCACCCGAGCAGGCCTAATCCATATCCTCGTAGTAGCACTGTGTAAGAAATTCAAATGTTAATACACTGCTATTAATAGCATGTTATTAACATGTTATTAGCTGCTGTAGGTGCGTATAAATAGAGCTGATGCACCTGTCCACGTCCTTAGGTCAGCACATGTGATGTAATCTGCTTGACGTATTCAAGGTTTAAACAAGCGCCCAAGTATCATGGCCTGGGAAGTGGAGGAAGCACTGCCCAAATATGTTATCTGATGGGAAATACACACATGACCAAATAAAGCCATCATTCAAGCTTGAATAAGCACTGGGGTCTAATTCCAACACACCCGATACGAGTTTTGCTGTATCCTGTGTTTATAAGAGACTGGGGACCATTCCCTCACAGTGTCACTAGGGCTTTAACACAGCTACAATGCCCATCACAACACATCTATGCCCTCACCCAGAATGAGCGCAGGCGGTTGGAAATTCGGGGATGTTAAGGGGAGCATTGACTCGACATGACACGTAAGCCGTTGGAACCTGGTCTCCATGGATCATCGCTTATTCGAAGCAAGACGTAATGTGGCACGGCAGATACCCTCCTTTCCTGAGCCACTCCACAGACCGACCACATTAGCAGTTTAATTTCCTTTTGCTTTCCGAGTCCACCTGACCCATCAAAGATTACTGGACTTCAATTTATTTCGACCTCGCCGTTCAGCCGCTCAACAACCGTTCAAAAACTGCGCTCTTTCACTTTGTTCCTTTCTCTCACCCATCATCTCCCCTCCCTGTACCTTACCCTTCTCTTTATTCATCCAGCTCGATCAGGGGCGAGAAGAGGATTTGGCATCTGGAGTTGCGCCAAATCCGATTCCTAGTGGACTCAGACATACCGTTGCAGTGAGTGCGCCTCTCATTTGCACTTATCATATGAGCTTGTAACAAATCCCTCGTAGCCCCTCACAACGCCGCAGGCAAGCCTTGCACCTGTTCCAGCGGACACCATCATGGGACATCCAACCCAAAATTTTGCTTGGACAAACCGGGTGGCTTCATGTTTTGTTTTGGGTCCTTAATCAGCTAAAAAGAGCGAACCAGCTGTTTGAATTTGCACATCAGCTCAAGACCACATCACTGTGCCCGGTTTGCCCGGTTTTCGTGTGGTCCAAAGGTCTGAACAATGAGTCTACCAAAGACAAACATGCGGCAATGTACCGGTGATTATACTTACAGTAGTGCGGGTCATAATGCATAACCTCATAATGCATACCTGCCAAAATGTCTCGTAATGCATCGGCCTTGGAGATCCACCGAATGGCCTCTCACCACCATAGAGTGGTGCTACTAATGCATAATGCTCATAATGCATTGGCCACACCGAAATTTGGCAGGGGAAACGGACCTTATGCATTATATTCCCACTTGACAATCGGTCTCTCGGATCCTCTAAAATTTCCAATCACCTAGAGCGATATCTGGGAGACAGATGGACCCCGGGACATGTTGAAAATCTTTCTTGCCTTCTGCCAGGCGGGCCTTTTGCGCCTCGAGATCGTTTCGCACGATTGCCGGAGATCGATGCGCCTCTATCTGGGGACGATTTCGCCATCGTCGAGATACTGGCCGGCCCCGCTTTCCTTCCAAACCTCAGCACTCTCATCATCGACGGATGGACCCCGAGCCAATTGCAGTACAAGAAATTGGTTGTCACACTGTCTGCCCGCCTTTTGCGCTTAAAAGTATGCCGCCTTGTGATGTACAAAACTACCCGCCACAACCGCCGTCGGACAGATTTGAAGCTTGCAAGCTAAGTAGACTCCTCATATAATCATTTCTTCTTTCTTTCGTCTTTCAAACACTTCGGGCGGTTCCCGAGGTGTCGTGTTTATTTCGATTAGGATGTGTGCCACTACTGCAGTACACATTGGGACTCTGTAACCAAGAGATCTCTTCTTCCTTCTTCGCTGGGTGCGCGTTGCACCTGTGACATCAATGCGACAGAAGTAACGTCAACTTGACGGACAGCCCGAAAAAAAAAACTCGGAAATTTGGAGAGGCGCAGAAGAGGCATGAATACCACTTACTGTGCAAACTATCGCGAATATTGACAAGCAAGGTTCATTTTGTGATTATGAAACCAGACTTTACTCTGATCGGACCCTTGACCTTACAACAGGACTAGGTGTATAGATGCATTGCTGCATTCGGCGGAAATGATGTCCTTTGCAGTTTTCCTCCGCCAGACGGAATTGCATCGCAAGCCAGACAAATTCTGAAGCAGTTTCCCCACCAAGAACAGCGAGATTCATGAAGATTTGTGGTGAATGAAACAAGCGATTGCAATCCCTAGGGCGTGACCTCGGATGTGGAATGACAATCGGCATCGCCCATCAAAACCATTCGGCATCTCAATGTTGACCTCGGCACCGCAATGTATAGTTGCTGTTTATAATCGTTGAGATTGAGCTGTGCCTTACTAAGGCCTTAATTTGCAACACTGACATTGTATAGTGAGTCGCTTAACTGTTTCGGACGGACAACGCGAGCCTGTCCGTCTGGTGGTGCTTGGATTTCTCCCTGAGTTTGGCTGGCAGTCCGTCCCAGATGAGTTTTCGAGAGGTGGATTCAATGTGTTGAAGTTTACGGCGTCCGCGAGGTTTTTGTGGGAGAAAGAAGGAGGCACGGGGAAGCGAGAAAGAAGCGAGCCGTATTGGTGGCATCATTCGAAGCGCGCTGAAACGGCCGAACTTGTCGTGATCCGTTTTGGCCGATTTAAAGCCGCGAGCTCATGGTTTGATTGTTGGAAACAACACTGGTGCCTTCAAAAATGGCGGAAATCGGTTCAGAGGGCGAGAAATGGCAACGGAAACAGGGGACATCGAAATGTTGTGGGATGTTTTTTTTTCCGGCTACTGTCATCAATTTTGCAAACCGCTGTAATTATAAGGTGGTGATTGTTTTCCTCTTTTTATTTATTCATGGAACCATTTAGAAAGCACATAAACCCCCTAAATTTTGGGTGCATATTTCTATAGGTCCACAGTGAATTATCAGCTCTTGATCTACCCAGAAATACTGTCCAGACAATCAGAAGGAGGGAAACATCATCAATTTTCGATCAATTTAGAAATTTCATAATATATTAGATGTGAGAGGTTCCAGCTCAGGTCCAAATGCGTCAATATATGCCAAATTAACCATAGATTGAGAATTTGGTCACAAGAATGCAAAAAGTTTGGAACAGAAGCCCTCAAAACCAAATTTCCGGTTACTTTTGGCCATAGCGAGTAAATGGCTCCATGAAGTGCTAGCTGGACATCCGGACCGCTGTCGACGTGCACTGGGGATGATGTCTGCGACGGAGTTTGCATTACTAGGGGCGGAGTTGGCAGTGGTTGGAGACCTAATGGACAGTCGGCATGTTACTGCACAGGAGCAGGTGACGATTTTCGTGTCTGGCTAGTTCATGGGAGCAGTCAGCGTGAGCTTCAGGAGCGGTTTCAACGGTCCGAACACACTCCACCGCCGAACGAATTCGCTCGAGATGTCAAGATAACATTCTTGATCAAAGAGTTGACTCTGACAACTCAATTCAAGCCTAAATGGCCTGAATCTTGGTGCGTCGGACTGGGATCTACTTCCCGAAGCTCTCTTAACTCGCTGTCCCCATTAGCACCATGCCCTCTGCCCCCACTTATCGCTCACATTATTGCTGTCTGTGTATCTCTGAGCCTGCAATGTCTACTCCTGCTCGTGCCTCTAAACAGCCTAAAACCGAGGCGCCAGCTCTCTTCTCTCTGCTCTCGTTGCTCGGCTCTGACAACGACATCGTCGACGTCGCTCTGACGCATGAATCAGAGGGAAATGATGACAATGTTTCAGAAGAGGGCTCGGCTGAATTAAACCATTCGATAGTGGGGCACAGGGTTCAAAATGCCATTTCGGGGCATATGGTTCAAAATGTGAATTAAACCATTCAATAGTGTTTAGAATGGCATTACAAAGCATGTGATTCAAAATGCCATTTCGGGGTATATGGTTCAAAATGTGAATTAAACCTTCATTAGTGTTTAAAATGGCATTACAAAGCATGTGATTCAGAATGCCATTTAAGTGTTCTGAACCTTGGGTACGGTGATACACACTCCAGTCTGACTCTGTGAGTTTGAAGCCAATGGATTCCGCTGTCAACCAGCCTGTTTGACTCCATATAGACCTCACAAGAGTCTCCAGAACTTGCTTCCAACAATAGACGGTCTGCATATGTAAATCTCTTCGTCAAGAGGCTCATTGAGGAAGGCTGTCTTGACATCGATTTGTTGCAGGACCATGTCATGTTCTGCTGCCAACGTGAGTAGAAGTCAAATGGATGCCCACTGCGCTACAGGTGCAAAAGTGTAATTGAAGTCTTGACCCGGAATCTGGGTAAAGCCTTTGGCGACCAGGCGCGCCTTGAACCTCGAGATGAGTCCGTCACGATCACGCTTGATGTGTAAGACCCATTTTGACTCGACAGCTTTGCGGTTTGGCGGTAGTTCGTCTATTTCTTCATATACACCCTTTGCCTTTAGAGCCTCCAACTCTCCATAGATAGCGGCTAGCCAATGTCCAATAAATAGACGACTTGGAAACGCGACTTCAGTTTCAATGAAACATTGTGCCAGGATCGGGAAGTTGGTATTAGAGAGGTTGTGCAAAAGCCGCACGAGCCGCATGCGGCTTTTGTGCATTTTGCAAAGCCGCATGCGGCACCGTGCGGCTTTCGTCTCCCTATCAATTATGTATTTAAAACTTGTATATCAGTGCTATGAAAGCTGTCGGCACTGATTCCGGCATCATGTGGGAAAAGAAGTGTGGAGAATGGCCTTTTTAGGCAGCATCACGGCCATAGCCGCACAGCGGCTGTGGAGAAGCCAAATAATGACGTCAAAAATGATGCATATTACGTTTGGTAAGTGGTTCAACGTACTGGATAGCACCTAAATTACCATATCTCATCAAAATCAACATCAATCCACTCACAAATTCTTCATTTTATCACACAGCTTTGCACAATGCACAAAAGCCGCATGCGGCTCATGCGGCTTTTGCACAAACTCCCTATTGTCACGTTCGATTTCGACTTCGTCACCGGACTCGAGGATGCTGCGTAGAATGGTCTCCCACACGGAGTACACTGGATCGTACTCGACGCGTCCGGGGGGGACTTTGCTTTCCCGGAAGATAAATCCTAGCCAAGGTCGCTCTGCTTGGAACACTTGCGGGACTTTGATGTCGTTTGTCTGCCGCGTATGCAGGCCTGCCCGCTAGGATGTAGCGCCCGGGGTAATACGGGTCTTGGAGCGAGTTGGGACTCCATATGAGGTATTGGCGACCCCGCAACTGAACGACGCGGGAATGGTAGGAGGAGAAATCCGGAAGGCGGAGGTCCATGGAAGTGTCTACGACGGGATCCTTCTGATACCCGTGGTAGCTGCACAGTTGGATGCCAGAGTAACGCGAGAGTCCGCGACGGAGTCCTCTTGTGCAGAACTCGACGTCGTGTTCGCACCAGCGACGCTGCTACCGCGGTGAGGGACAGGGACGGAGTTCATCTTGGAGGAGGGCTAGAGCTTTGGTTTGTCGAACAAACATACGCGAACTTGCCAACATTCTGCAGTTAAGAACTGTTTGAAGAAGAAAAAATCGACGGATCCTGAGACACCATGATTGGGCTCCGCACTCTCGTTTCATGTGGAGATCACGAGAGCATTTGGGAAATGGAAATAACATGAAACCATGGGATGATCGGTGGGATGATCGGTGGGATTTGTCAGACATTTTCGCGGCGGCCATCAACGGCTGACGATGACCTTGCAGCGCAACCCCTTTATGCTATGCCATGCATTGCTACTGCTTTGCAACGTCTTCACTGCAGGCACTATACTTATATCATTATTTGTCTCTAGAATTTATGGATACTGTTTTTGGACTATTTACAGGCATTTGGGGGAAAAGTAGTGTATTCTGGACCCATTGAGATGTCAAAGAACACCCAGAACGACCCTCAAGTACTCAAGAAAATGTCGCTGTGGAGCTGCCGAAGTGCCATCACTGATGTCGCCGGGCCTTGTTCGGCAAGCAACAACAAGCGCTGATCAGCCGCCCGGCACGTTGTTTGTCGATGGGATTGATCATGGGATGTTTTATGGGACAAATGATTTATTCCCAAATGTCGAATTTTGTGGAGATCACGAGGCACAATTCAGGTTCGGACCTCTATTTTCCAAAGGAGGGGGATGACCGTTTCAACAAGGTGCACAATGAATTACAGTTACTTCAAATATTATCAATCCAAAGCTCACGTTGACTAGAGTACATCTATAGTTATAACATATCCAAAATCTAGGTCAACCCGAGCCAAGTGCTAGAGGTGACTTGCGGAAGACAGAGATTTTGCGGTAGAAATTTCATATTTTGATGGCATCAAAGATACCGGTATTGCGTTGACTGCGGATTTTGAATACGACTCTAACGTGCCTAATTTCAAGGCAATCTGATTAAATTTGAGCTTGTGGCGGCGTTCCTCATGAAAATTGTCGAAAATGGAAAAAAAACCGTCCCCGCCCTAAGTTCCGCAAAAAGCTGTAAAACTAATAACACCCCGGGTAGTCCATCATTCCCGGCAAGGGTCAGTCACTTGCTAAACCATAAGAACTGACAGTGACCCTCAAGGACGGGGTAGTCCAAAGAAAAAACTTTTTTGGTTGACTATGAGTAGGATCTCATATTCGCTGCACCATGAATGGCTTTATCGAGCGAACATCCAGCCGCAATTCGGCCTGGAGTAAGTCTGGTCTTATCCGAGTTGGATTTGGACGAAATCTTTTCGCCATGCATTAAACTCGCGATATTATCGTAAGCAGTTTCCTTGGTTCAATTTTTAATTGACTTCTTGGAAGCTTTTTCGATGTGTTCCTTTTGCTTCACATCACTGAGCTGTCTTTTCAGCTCTGCGATCTGTTCATCTTTGGTATGGCCAGACACAATACCTTCCCCTTTAGCGGGGTTGGTCTCAGAAGCAATCAAATCGGATTCGATTCGGGAACAAACTGCACCGACGCCGGCTGCGGCTCGGGAACAGGGGACTCCGAGACAAGGTCTCTGAAAAATCCAGGAGGTGTGGAAACCTCTTCTTGTTTAATTACACCGTTAATTACCGCGAAATTAGTCAGCGCGTCGCGCTGGGCGAAGTCTGCCTCAGTAAAGTCACCAAAGCTGATGGTTCCCCAGTTCCTGGGGTCAGCTCCTTTTCCTTTAGGCTGAGAAGGACCTTTGCCCGTCGGGACGATGGGCGAGACAGGGATCTGCACATCTGAAACAGAGGTGCGATCGATTTCTCCGAAGCTAAACTTCTTCTTCAAGACATTCACAGCCTCCTTCTGAGGAAGAGAGACCTTCTGCTGCACCGGAGTGGAGGTCACCGGCGAAGCGGGAATAGAGACAACAGATGCGCTTCCCTGAGGTTTCACAGACACCATAGACTCCCCGTTAGGAAACAAGGTCAGGAGCCTATGCGAGAGGATTAACAACTCCTCGTAGCTCATTTCAGCTGTAGCTTGGTCAATAATTGACTTATCGCCTACTACAGTAGTAGGCACTTCAATCTCAGCGATACTGTTGGACTTATGACTACTAGTAGTAGATGAAGAACACTCGCAGTGCGAACGCGCGTTCTTATTATCAACCGGGGTCCAAGACCCTTGCTTTCCATCGTCGTCACGATGGGTTTGACCGAAGCCAACGTCGCTGGTAAGCGGCGCGGGCTCAGAGAGCAAGCTGGAGACGCCAGAGGTGTCAACAGTCAAGCCATGTTCACGAGGAACAGGCTCTCCAGCCACCGCGGTGCTGTACAGCGCGGTGGTGGAGTCGGCGCTCGCCAGGACGTTCTCCTCAGGGGCAGGAGCGCCGTCCGAGTGGGAAGGCGAGCGCGAGGGTCCAAAAACGCTGGGCGGCGCCTCGAAGTGACCGGCGCGGGTCGTCGAGCGAGTTGGACGGGTCGGGATATCGGCAGCAGAAGCAGACATCGTTCAGTCGGTGTTGACGAGTCGGTGTTGACGTCGAAAGTGAAGCGGTGAGGACTGGTTGATCAGACCAAAGGGGACCAGCAAGACAGTGACGGGGTATCAAGAGTTAAAAATATGTGACGGGGAGCAGACGGCTAGATCCTGGCACATGAGAGATTCAAGTTCGGACAAAAGGTAACTGGGGTAGATAGTCGATTGACTGAAGTAATTTGACGTACATGCTGTGTTTATAAGTAACTAAGAGATAGGAGTGGAATGGAGATGGATCTGTGTAAGAATAGATATGTATAGGATGAGTAAGGGAATGAATAGAGTGAGTAAGCAATCGAGGTACGAGTGCGACGTCAAGGACGAGGAATTGAATAGGTAATAGAGTCCAAGGGATAAGTAAGAGCGAGGATAGGGAGGGACGAGGGAATGGGGTAATTGCCATATCGGGGTGATGTCGTTGAAAAAAGAAATAGACGCGAAGGTGCCGTCAGGCCTGGGTCGACGGAGCTCAATCTGTGATCTACAGTCATCTTAGCGGCAGTGTAACTCAGTTCCCTCTGTGGATTTTGACCTACTGTACTATTTCGATCAACAGGGGGTATGACGCGTGACCCGATTTACCTATCCGACATTTCGACATGAGCCAAAATTTTGCGTGACACCCCCGAAATTTTCAATTCGGACCAGAAAATTTCCGAAATTCGTCTTTTTTGGCATCCTTGGACCGCTTTTTGGGTCCATGTCACGCTCGGGAGGTTCGACGAAGGCCCGTGTGATGCATGACCTCGACCAAATTTCGATATCGACACAGGGGTGTGTGACGCGTGATTGTCGATTTGATCGAAATAGTACAGTACTGGGCAGCGGTGAACGACATCAAGGAAGCATGGGGTCGCTCTGTCAGCGTGCATTAACCGCCAGAAAAAAATCAGCAATGTCAACCCTGCTCGTGCAGCACTCGCCGAGGATGTGGCCTTGACCCTTGCGATGCTTCCTTGGGGAGTTTGCAAGGCAGGTGTGTCCGATCCGGCGCCCTCCATCAGGAAAATCCAAAATAGCCCCATAGACAGTAGGGTGTTTATGGGGGGCTATCGGGGGCTATGAGGTGCTATGAGAATTTGTGTGCACTATGCCGAGCTATGGAGAGCTATGAAAATCATTGCTGCGGCTATCGCAGTCTATGGCTGTCTATCCAAGTCATTGCTTCGGCTATCGCAGTCTATGGCTGTCTCTCCAAGTCGTTGCTGCAGCTATCACACTCTATGGCTGTCTATCCATATTGCTGGGCAAACCCATTTTGAGGCTCTTGAAGAGTATTAAGGCAGCATACTTTGAAAAGATCACATTTTTCGGCATATAAAACAATCCGGAGATTGTCTTGTTCTGATCAGGTTCCACATCAAAACCAAATTGGCCTCGCACACCTGGGCATGGAGCCAGATCTTTCATCTGGAAATGCATTGTCATAGGCCACAGATTACCGTCTCTCTTGTGTCTAGTCTAACACTTTTTTTTGCAATCTAATGCTTGTTGTTCTCCTCAATCTCATGCTTTTTCAAAAACCTTGTGCATCCATCCAAAAATATACCCCAAACCAAAGTTGTAGAGCTCATTGAGCTCTACAAGAAGTGTTTAAGACAATTTTATGATCCACAGCTTCGTTGGCACGCAAAACATGAAATACTTTTTAAGACACGAGTCTTTTGAGTTGCTTAGTGGTTCGAGTCCCAGTGTCCTCCCTAAGGCCTTAAATGAGACCCTAAATTTAGTCTAAGGCCTTAAGCTCATTTAAGGCCTTAACTCTAAGGCCTTAGGCCAGGCCTTAGGTACCAAAAAGGAAATATATATAGTTTCAATCGTGATTGATGTTCCCACATTTTTTCTCTAATCCACAACTCACTCGAATGGGAACTCAAACTGCTGCTCTTGGGAGAGAAGTCAGTTATTTCCCAGCCCCTTCAAGAGCTTCAACTCACCTCACAGTCCTCACCAGATCTGAATCTCAGTCCGAGTTTTTGGACCTGGCCAAATGTGCACTTTACACCGGCAGAATCTCATGAGCAGTGTCATATTCAACTCTGGAACTCGGTTCGCGATAACAAGCAGCGTCCCGCGCTGATCACGGAATCGGTCCGATCGCCTAGTTACTTCTTCTGCCGCTATTTTTATTCCTTACGACCCTTTCCCTACAGCAAGTTCCCCATCGTGTTACTGTTTTCTCTTGTGTCCAGACCCCTTCTGCTTCCGAGTTCTGTACCTGGTAACAAATTCCATAGAGTACACAGCTAGAATGTTCCGAGAACGGAATTATTTGAGTGTTCTCCTTTTATTTATATTACACTTTTACTATATATACTTCTCATGTATTCTGCTTCTAACAGATTTGGATATATCGCTTTTGCCCCAGATTCCGTATGACGCCTTAGCCCTTCGTCGCCATCTCGATGCAAGTAGCGCAGAGGAGAATGTCCGCGGTATTTTTGATCTGTCAAAAGTCAATGACCGGATCTCATTTTCCTGTGCATCTAGGGTTTCTCTCTTATAATTAAGTTAATCACCACTTTAACCATTGGGTCAAATTCACCGCCCGGATAATACGTACGAGGGAACAGATATAAGTAAAGGTGGTAACATAATAGGGAAACATTTGCTATTAAGATCACGGAGCGGGAGCGGGGGAAAACATTGAGGGGTGGTAGGGACAACGGACTATGGGTTGATAAGGTACGGGATGGAGAGATAGATTATAAGTGAGTAATCGAGGGAAATGAAAAGAGAGAAAGAGAGGAGGAGAGCCGATTAGCAGAAACGACGAGTTTTGGTTATGAAGGTGATGAGGGATCCGATTCATCCTAGCCCTTAGATTTAGAACGCGTTCGGTATGTTGAACGAGTTTGGTGATTAATCTTTCCTTGAGGGAGATACGAAGAGGACGGTCCGTTTACATTGAAGACTCCCCATTGATCTTGCTGCCTCGTCAAACGCGCCCAGCTGCTTCCACAACTAAAAGAAAAATAAGCGAACACTTCTAATTTATGAATGAGAAACATTTCGAAAGAATGTTACAGCTGTTCCTAAAAACTATGAGACTGGCTCATTTTTTTTTTCGCGTGTTCCCGATTTGGCTCTGACATATTCAGAAGGTCGGGAGTTCGATCCCGAGGGGACATATTTTTTTGAATAAGTGGTTTCGCACCAGATTGACTCTAAGATTACTGCCAAATGGCCTAAAAACAATGAGATGACGCTCAAGGCCTTGTGCATGCATCTCACGCATCCTTGTCAAGAGAATACCGCCCAGTTTCATCGAATACATCAGTGGGGGACCACAGAGATGGCAAATGTGATTTGAATACTGCGCCGGTAAATGTGAACCCTTTCTCGCATCTGCTGACCAGTTGCGGGGCGTCCCAAACACGTTTGTCGGCTTCGGCAGGTTCTGAGTATAAGAACCATTGAAGTACATAGTTTCAGGTGGTGGATCCGGCAGTGATGTCGCGATCGCCAACTCCAGAATTGAAACTTGGGGGGAGGCCGATGCTTCGCACGGCATAACTCGTACTTTGAGATAATTCTTTCACTACACAGCCATAAATAGGTGTCAGGTTGACTCGAAAAGGATGAGATCAGGGATGATAATGCGGATATCCCCAGTTCAAAATTTGTTCAGTCAAGGTTAAAATCCAGATTATGGCCCCACCTTGAGTAAAATATGCAACCTCCGTCTAAGTGAGCAGCAGGCCAACCCGAATCCATAATCTGGGCTGACCTCAGTTGCCTCAGAACGCTGGTCCGTGCGCCGGAGCCGGTGAGTCATATTGTGACATACTGTTGATGGCATCTTGAACCTCTTCTTTCCTCCCTCATGTCATCTCCCTGCTGCATTGTCTGTTTCCTTCGCTGTCTGCTCAGTGTTCACACCCGGATCCCAAATGCCTATGTCTGACCACGTCTAAGCTGTACATGTGGCTCGTCTGCCTCTTCCTTCAAGGTCTCTTGCCATTGTCGGACTGTAGCCTGCTTATGCTGGGCGCCTACAACTATTGAATACCTTTCAAGAAGCAAATTAAGACACCCACAAACAGCGCAAGGCCATTCTCGAAACTTCAAGGCATGAAAATGTCTGGATCAAAACAAAGCTGCTCAAGGACCATGTCACGTCTTCAACAGCAAGACGGATTTTCCTTTTAACTACCACAATTTTGCGCAGCACCACCACTGTGCACTGTTCCTCCCGTCTGCGCCACCGCACCCGCACTGGACCGACTCCCGTGGCCCGTGCAGCCGCCGATGCGGAGGCATGTCGCCACCGACATGACGTGACTCATATCCCGCCCAGTGGCATCGTGCATACACAAGCACAAGATCCATGGTTCGCCTGGTGCATACAGTGCCGGACAATCAAAGTCGACAAATTTGATGGACCATTTACCTAGGTCTTGGCAGGTCATCGGCAAGCTTTTAAACGATGGGAAAGGTGTTTTTACATCCAAATGGTTCATCTGGCACGAGCCGATTTCCCCTCAAACTCAAAAATAAGTTTTGACCACCTCAAAATTTTGGCCAAGCACCGAAAATTAGCCGAAAAATACCGAAAAAAATACCAATCGACTCCTTTTTGAAAGCGCTATCTGAATCCGTTGAAATCTGAGAAATTCCACGAGCCGTTCTTCCAAAAATCGATTTCCTTTTTGGGATAGCAGGTGGGCCAGATCGTGATTGACCAAGATTAGATTGTCCAGGGCAGCATGGATACCTCGAGGCACGGTGCATTGTGGATACCTCGAGGCACAGTGCATTGTGGACACCTCGAGGCACCTCAGGACACGGCTTGCACTTTTCCACTGCACTCTCACTACCACAATATGGCTCCTGGGCGCGGCCCGCCCAGCAAAGAGAAAACCCAACACATCTGGACTTCAGAATCAGAAGCCTCGCACTCCAACCTCTGAGCCCGAGCCAGCACTGGCTGAGCCAGAATACAGTCCTGACTGGCCAACAGACCTTGCAAGCGATGACGAGTCTGAGGAAGAGGAGGCGAATTTGGCTTTTGAAGATGGGATGAGGTCAAAAGCCGCCTCAGATGTTGATATTGATTCAGATGTGGAAGTGGAGGATGAGCAGGACACATTTTCCCTCGCTACAGAGGCTCTCGACGACGAGGTGCTGCTGGAGAAGCTTCTTTCACAGTCGGAGAAGGTTGGGGAGGATGCAGATGATGAGGAGTGGGTTCCAAGTCGTGTTCGATACCAACGGCAACGGCGCAAAGAGGAAAGAACTGGTGTGTGTACTGCAATCTAAATAAAATCTGTGCCAAACAATATTTCAGCCCGGGGTAAATACAAGAAGGGTCCCGATGTTGCATCCAAATCATCCCGTACCCAGCGGCGTTACCGTAATTCTACTGCCAAGCAGACCAAACTCAACTTCACAAATCGTCCTGCTCCACGCACCAGTGATGGTCTGCATGAGCCTCCATCCACCATCGAAACAGCAGCGGTCTCCGACAGTTCTGCAATGTCTGGCATTGAGGAGGATCTTCCAAATCTCCTTGATGACGACTCACAATCGGAGGCATCTGCAATGTCAATTGACGGCAGTGCCAACTCGGCAGCAGGTTCAGACTCTGATTCGCCACTGGACCATGCTCTGCCTCCCTCTCGACCTGAGGATGATGTGAATACAGTACTGGGGTTGGTGCAAATACCGTTACCGCCAGATTGAGAAGAACACTTTTGATCAAGCAAAGAAAGCTGCCTTTGATTGCCTTGATGCTTGCCCAACCGAGGTCATCAGAAAGTTCCTAAATCGTTCTTGGCGCTTTATGATAAATGGGGACCGGCACCGCCCTTGATCGGGACGGCAGCTTTGTCCCTGTTTGGTTCACGGGGACGCTCGGTTCCCGTTTTGCAAACCCTAAAGCTTTTCACCTCCTCACTTTAGCCTCTTGAACCAAAGAGAGAGTCATGATGAAATTAGCATTAGAATGGCGCTATCAGAGCGGATTTTCCTTTTTTGTCCTGTACATCAAATATGACGACTTTCTTGGGAATGTTGAGCAATATATCAGGGACAAAGGCCAAACTGAAAAATCCGGCCTGAAGACCCTGTGAACGCATCGTTTAGCTACGACTTTCTGCGCGGAAACGAGTCAATTCACCTTGAATTTGAAAAACCTTAGGGTTTTTACACAATTTCAGTAAAATCAGCAACTACGGGCCACGAAAGGAGAAAGTTGTTCAGTTTTTTTTGAGATATGGCTCTTGGTATACTCACGAAGACTTGATATTTTGCAAACATGCTTATAGTCATGCCAACGGGTCGGAAACGAGGCAAAACGAGGTGAAGGACTTGAACTGTGACAACTGTCACACCCTGTGACAACTGTCACACCCTGTGACTACTTCATTCGCTCTACCAAATTCGCCGCCCTGGCCGCATTCCTCACCCATACTTTCTCAAAAAAAAAATCGAAGGGAAACACACTTGTTTTAAACGGGTCTGTGCATTTGGAGTTGTGATATCATGTTAGAAGCGATTGAATCTTGAAAACATCATTTGGGACGACATTTTCACAGGAATGCCAAGGTCAGTGTTCACGAAACCATAAAAAAAATAGCCATTTATACACGAGAACCTTCCTCTGCATTTTGAATGACAATTTTCGAACAAGAGCCACCATAAACATCAGTTTCAACGTTCCAGACTATTGAAAGCACGGGAAAAGTTCGAATTCTTGTGGAAATTTTTGCAGAGCCAGACACTTTTGGACTTTGGCAGTATTTTATCTCGCAAAAATGAGTACATCCGGTGCATGAGGAAGTGAGTACACGAGGGAACATGCGAAAGTGAATAATGAAAGAGAATAAACAAAGACAAACATGCCGCTCCGATCAAGGGCGGTGCCGGTCCCCACTTTATGGATGCATATCGTAAAGGATTGACGGGAGACGCTGCCGCATGGGCAGTAAAGCAGCAAAAGGGGCATCGGAAGGTGTCACAGACGGCGATGCTGAAGCTTGCTCCAGGGGGCATTCCTAACTAGGGTACATTAAATATTTTCTACTGTACCGAGCCCGAGAGGGGTACACAAACTTCATTTTTTGACCTCAAAATTTTGGCCGCAGCTAAAATGTCGTGGGAAAAACCTCGGAGGTGGTTTTTTGGCCCTTTTCGAGGTCTGGGAATCTGAATCTGAGCTCAGATTTAAAATTCGCGTTCGCCGGCAATCAGACTTGTCGACTTTGATTGTCCGGCACTGTATGAGCGCTGGAGAATTTTGTCAGAACAACATGATGGACCGCACAGAATACACGGCTTCATCACAGCGCTACTCTTGTATCGACGAAGTAACCCGGACAAACGTCTAGTTGTCTTCAAGTCTGATGTCAAGGGCGCCCGCCTCATCTCATCTCACCCGCTTTGGCAGATCAAGCAGGTCGTTACCACCAACTACCCCACGCGTGCAGACGCCGACGCAGGTATTGATTGATCATGGGCCGCTTGTTCGTCGCGTTGATTGGCGGTCCTGCTTTGGCAGCCGTGGTTCCCCCCGTCTCTCTCGCCACACGCCTGTCTTGCCAGCGCCCTCACGCCCCCACGCACGCTTTCGCCTCTGCGGCGGGCTTTTTTCATTCAAGACCGCGCCGCCTGCGTTTTGCCCGTGCGTACCCAGGCGTTATTCTCGTTTGTGGCCGCGCCATTCGCCTCGCCTGCCCGCTGCTCGCCTCGCCTCGCTGCGCCGCGCCTTCGCCCGCACGCACAACCACGCCGTATGTGACCAGCTCCCGGTTGTGGCGACCGGGAGTCTGTAGTCTGGCGGTGAGGGCACGCTGCGTTCGGGTGGCGAACGCGGGCACGGCGTTGGACACGTCGGTGTCCCCATCGCGCCGCCGTTTCGACGCCGCCCCGCCTCGTCGTCGTCCCGACTTTGCGCCCACGACCCCCTGCTGGTCATTCGGGCGGCTCATCGTCCCCGCGGCTCGTGGTCACCGCGCGCGCTTCGCCCGCCCCTCGCCGTCTTCCCGCCGCCCTCGCGCTCACCTAACCCCACTCACTGCCTACCCCTTGTCGCGTACGCCTCGCCCCCTCTCGTTTCGCCTCCCCTGCGCCCACGACGCCCGTCTCGCCTCCGCAGCGCTTAGCCCCCTAGTCCGCACACCGCACGTTCGCCCGCACGCGCACTCCCCTTGCTTGCGTACCCACGCACGCCACTCACTTCGGCCGCGCGCGCACGCCCCGCACGCCGTTCCTCCGTTCCTCCTGCGCACGAGGCGCGCACAACGGCTGCCTCGCCGCCTCGTTCTGTCCGCGCGCCGCACACCCCGTCTCTTTTGGCTTGCGAGGACGCCGCACGTCCTTTCGCCCCGTGCGCTCTCGCCTCCCGCGGAAGGCCCGCCCGCAGATGGATCTTGCCAACTTGGATCGCAGAACGGTCCATCTGCAGGTTACGTCCATCGAGCTTTCGACCGTCAAAGGCTACGCAATTGGCGCGAGAGACTATATTTCATTCTGCAAATCACATTCTCTGTCTCTCGCTCCCACCCCCCAAACCCTCTCCCGTTACATTGCCTATACTTCGCAATTCATCGCCTCCGGTCCCAGCTATCTCACGGGAGCACGACATTTCCTGAAGGATCTTTATCCTGAGTGGGACGAGAGCCGGGCTGATCCCCTCGTCCAGGCGACCATCCGCGGAGCGAGGAAGGATCGTGCCGACCCTGTCCGTTGCAAACTCCCGTTGCGCCCCGCGCATCTCGATGCCTTCCTCCAGCTGGCCATTTGTAGTGGCCTCTACGACGACTTCTTGTTTGCAGTATTGCTCGCGTGCTGCTTCTACGGCTGCCATCGCTCGGGGGAGCTCGTCATCAAGAACGACAGGTCCTTGTTCGACTGGAGAAAGATAATCAAGCGGTCCTCGCTAATCTTTGTCGACAAGCGAGCACAATACCATCTGCCGTATCACAAGGGCGACCCATTCTATTGTGGTATGGATATCCTCTTCACAGAGCAAGAAATTGCTGACCTGGTATCCCTTCTCCACCAATACGTCGGCAAACGGGACGTCCTTCATGGGGCACGTGCGGCTCTTTTCTTACGCGAGGACGGCTCCATTCCGACGCGATCGTGGTTTGACAAGAGATTCTTCGCCTTGCTCTCGCGAGAGTACGGCGGTCATTCACCTCGCGCCGGGGCGGCGACATTCTACGCCAGTCTTGACCTGAGTGAGAGCGTCATCGTCCTCCGCGGCGTGGAAAATTTACATCCGGAACCATCACATCCTCAGCTCGTCGCATCCATCATTTTCGACCACCACCTCCCCTCAACAGCATTCTCAGCTCTTTCTAGCCCATATCTCCGAGCCCAATCCATTCGGGGTCCGCTTCGGCGGACTTGCGTTGACTACTACAACCACAGCGTTTTCGGAGCGCTGCAGAGGTTGAAGTAAAATTGGATTCGAGGGTAGGGAGATTTTCCGGAGGCCTCTGCGCCAACCGGATACGGCACTCGCGGCTCCGCCGCGTCCATTCTATTTTGCACTGCCATCTCGGCACTAGCGGCTCCGCCGCGTCCATTCTATTTGGCACCGCCATCTCCCTATTTCCGGGTCAGTTGACCTCGCCGCCCCGTTTCATCGCCATATCTCTGACTCGGTGCTATTGTTTTAGCAAAGGCCGAGTCGGAGGAGGTATATATATGGTGGTGAAATTCACCTTGTGCTGTTATCGGCTTCGCCTTTTACCACCCAGCACAAGGTAAGCGCTTCGCGCTAGCAGCCACGGCGCTCCTCATTTTGCTCTCCAGATTTTGCGGTTCACCATCGGCTTCGCCGTCTTGAATTCACTACGCAAAATTTGGTCTCAGTAAGCGGCGCCGCCGGCTTTTACTTGAGCGTAGCAAAGCTAATATTTGCACCAGGCTTTCATAGCTTGTGCATTTTCCCGTCACCCACCCTCCTCTCCCACGGACATTTTATGCTACTCAGTTTCTCTAAATACTACGATACCATTTTCTTATGTACTTGTAAAGCCCATATCTCCGAGCCCAATCCATTCGGGGTCCGCTTCGGCGGACTTGCGTTGACTACTACAACCACAGCGTTTTCGGAGCGCTGCAGAGGCATGGTATCGATTGATAGACTGTCAGTGCCGCGTCACAGATGTCTGAACAACGAAAACAGGTAGTAATATATGGGTGGTTATCCATTAATACTACAAGATGCCAATGGAGCACACACCATTCCAGGGGTCGATCAAACAAGATGGTCACTTGCTGTGAACTAGCCAGCTCTCGAACGGGCTGGTGTGCCGGCGAAGTTCTCTTCACCCAGTTGTAAATCCACGGATTACAAGTCATAGCGAGCTGTCGGATGTCTTTCCCTTTGCAGATTGCATGCAAGAGAAGCTGCAACAACGGCGGTGCCGCGGCAGTCGGCGTCATTTTTACCCCACCAATAAAAATAGCCTGTTTGCGATGCAGCCATTCGAGCCATCTGATGGCTGTTTGACGTTGCACAAACTGATGGCTAATGGCCGATGGATGGCTGATAAAATAAAGTCAGTGTATGCTCTTTTCTGCTAGAAAGAGTGTCAATGAGTGTGTTATTACACGTGGACCTTAAAGAATGCCCCAAGACTGCATGAAACCTCCAAATTCAGCACAATTAACAACTTTGGGCCTGTTAGACTCGTGAGTGGAACTGATCACCCATACATGAGCTGAACAACTCGGAGGCAACTTAATGACTCCAAAAATATGGGCAAGCATCGAAGCCATTCGAGCCATTAGCCATCAATTTTCGCAATGCCAAACAGCCATCAGATGGCTCGAATGGCTGCATCGCAAACACTCTAATGCTGTGCTCTTGTGTTATATATTAATAACCTTGTGACACGCTCCCCGCTCCTCATGTTTCCCGGTGAGTCTATCTGCTTCTCAACGTCTCAAATTGCGCTCTTAACGTTCTTTGAAACAGCTTTTCACAACTTGAACCGCGCGAAAGAAGACGTGAGCGCCGCCGGGTCAAATCTTAACAGGTGCTATCCCAGAACAGCTTAATTTTCTAAGTTGCTGAAAATTTACTTTTGGGGGTTACCATATATGGAAATTTGATCTGCGTGACATGAAAGGGCTTGAAAAATAGTCCACATTCATGTCTTGAACCAAAGGAATCCACCATGTGGTTGTTGAGATACGGGGCAAGCAAGTTGCACATTTTGACCCAAAAGTTAAGAAATTGCAAGAAATTCACTCAAAAACGCGACTTTGTCTGCCCCGTATCTCAACAACCACATGGTGGATTCCTTTGGTTCAAGACATGAATGTGGACTATTTTTCAAGCCCTTTCATGTCACGCAGATCAAATTTCCATATATGGTAACCCCCAAAAGTAAATTTTCAGCAACTTAGAAAATTAAGCTGTTCTGGCAGATTACCAAAAAAGGAAAATGGACAAGTATATGGTTGGTCTCTATTTCATGTCTAATTTGTGTATACCAAGTCGTTTGGGCCAATTCGAAGTGAAACTGATGGAATTGTGCAAATTACAATTAGGCATTTATTTAGAGCACCACTGTACATACTGGATGTTTGCTTGTGGGGAGTCCACAGCAACAATTTGAGCCCTGTATTTAGGCATGCAGGTCTGACTCCGCAAGTGTATTTTGCGTTTACTGCGTTCAAAAGTGGAATGGATGCAGATTTTTCGCTCGAATTAGGTTCCGTACTATGGAATTGGTGCTCAGGGAGAGCCATGGAAAATTTAACCACCGGCGACTCAAGTGGTGTAATATTTTTCTGTATTTGGGCATGCAGGTCTGATTCTACAAGAGTATTTTGCTTTGTCCTTGTTCAAAAGTGGAATGGCTACGTATTTCTCTATGGAATCAAGTTCATGGGCATGGAATGAGTGGTTCAACAAAGGGGGAGAAGAGATCAAGAAAAACCGGTTGTTTAGCACCCTTTCGCTGAATCACCAGTTTACGTCGTGTGGGGAGCGCAGCAGGAGCAAGAGAAATGATTGCTGCAATATTTGAGTCCAGCCCTGCATCTGAATATTCGAGATGTAAAACGATATCATCGTCATTGTGGATGTGCTATGAGACCCGCAGAAAATTTAACTACTGCTGAATATTTGACCCATTTCCAGCCACCTTGTTTTTGCAGACTAGGATGTGTGCCACATCGGCAAGATTGGCTCTCGGTACTCTCTACCCGTCCGAGCATGCAAGCAGCTGTGTGTTGAGACAATTTTGGCCTTCTGAGGCAAAATTACGTGCAATCAAATTAATCCATTTATCGAGCCCATATCCAAGAGGTGAGCGATCATCCCGATCTTAACACAGACCTCTTTGACAACCCCCCCAAAAGGAGAATGCCGAAGCGCATCACCAATTTTCCTTGGTCTCATCTCTGGATTTTCTATTGTGAGGTCAGTTTGAGTCTAGTGCCGTCAAGATTTGGCAAACCCCCCCATTCTAGCATACATTTCATTGACCCAGCACCTCAGAACATTTTATTTCTATGGGCAGCGGACAGAGTAGATTTAATGATCATTTTTCTAATTCCATCGGCACGCTTCGGCACAGAAAAACGATGACGCAATTTCAGTTGACGACTCGTCTAACGCGGTCTGGTCCGCCCGCAAACTACTTTGTCTTGCAGGCCGATCGCTTACATACCCCCCCCCTTCCCCCCCTCTGACAGCTGTCCGAAAATCAGAGGTCTGTGTCAGGGATTTTAATCCCGCTCACCTCTTGCCCATATCGCTTGATTTCAAAGCCGACTGCTGTGTGAGGGGTGGCCATATATCCCAAAGAGCACACCTATCCAGCTGGAGCCAAAATATTCTACAAATTAACGCCATAAAAACCCAATTTCCGGTTACTTTTTGTGATAGCGAGTACAGCACGGAATGGGGCGAGGTTTTGCCTTGGCTTCTACGAAGGCCGAGGAGCAGAGCTGAGGCATCCTACAACCGAGCGGAAGCCGGGGGAATAGCCGGAAAGGCCGGAAGGGCGCGCGGAACGGGGGTTCCCCTGACATTTACACACCCTTCTGCAAAACAAGTGACTAGCAACTTGTATGGACTGACTTCTATTCCGTCATTCCACCAGAATCGCCAACAGAGAATTATATTTTGAGTGAACTCGGAGCTCACGTTTAGGCTCGGTATCATTCCGGTAGCGGGCCGTGACGCTTGTCGGCTTCACTGCTTTATTGTGGGAAGTTCACCGCCTCACGCTAGACTCTCTATGTTGAGTAACTAGACCTAGTAGTGGTGTGTAGGAGGGGAACTTCATAAAGACTCGTTCAAACAGGAATAGGCAGAGAATGAAAACATATAGCGATGGGATAGTCCGACCATAGTGTATCAGGATCCAATGAAACTCGGAAAAATAATTGAAAGTGGGGCAGCATCATCTGTTCAGTGTTTCATCACAATGCAAGATTTAGCCGTTGGGCATTGGCTTCTTTGAGGTGGTCAGCATTTTCTAACGATTAGATTGATAGTCTGTGTCATACCAGCTTCATGATCATCGTGCACCAGCCTTTCCGACTCGGGGCGGAACGTCGACATCAATGCAGGTGTCGTTGTTGGAAGAGACAGATACACAGTAATACCCCAAAAGGCACTCGCCGTCTGGCTTCCTCTGCAGACGTTCTTGCAGGTGAGAGAAGACGATGAGCAGGACGCCGAAAAGAATATAGAGGACCACTGCAAATGCATTGTCAGGCATCGTGGAGAGGTTGGACAATAAAGAGGGGACAGACATATGGGGACAAATAACCACAAAATCTCAGTGAGCTGGGTTGTCATGTTGATTGTCATGGGAAGGAAAAGGGTGTTCACAATGCGATATGTGCGCTTCCGCTTCTATAGTGAAAATAGGCGCTTGGGGCTGTATATGAGGACAGCATTTGTTTTTTCTGGGAGTATTTTAACGAGGCTGTGTTAACAGCGGCCATGATTGCTGTGAGAGAAGCCGTTCATCCCACTGCTTTGGTGTGGGTGCACTGCTGACTTCAAAAGGAATGAAGCAAGAATCGAGCAATTGCAACCTGATACAGTGCCCATCATCACTTCTCCAACACGTGTTTTTTGACATCAAAGAATTTTTTGGGATTTTTTTCTGATTTTCTGAGCCAGAAAACCAGCCAAAAGAATGCGATTGGCGTAAAGATCACGGTGTTTCACTTTTTCGAGGTTAGATAAAAATGAAAGTGCTTCAATACCAGTCTCCTACTTCTCTGCCACGGTTACTTATTTGGTGGCGTGAAAGCGGTGATATCAGCGGAGGTCAATCATTTGATGAAAGGAAGCAGATCTGGAAAAAATCACGAAGCCCCCTCCACCGCAAACACATCCCGATTAGGAAAACGATCGGACGCCGAACGCACATGTTTCACATTTCTCAATGGCCACCAATCCTCCACTTCTACGACGTTTGCGCCAAGTCCTGTTTCACACCCCTTTAGTATTTCTCATGATTTCCGGACAGCATTTTATTTTTCCGAATGGGCGATGAAGTGACTCACCACCTCGCTTCCCCGTCAGTTGTGGCCACGTGGGGGGTGTAAAGAGCGATGTACCGGCCAATCTCGTTCCCTTTGTCAGCAAAAGCATCCCCATTTATCGAGAAGTTCAGTTTCGGTTGAAACGCTGTTTCGGTCACTTAGTAGCAGTTTTCCTCTCACTTTCATGGCCACCCCAATTTTGCCACGAAACAGACAGCCTCGTCCCCTAGGATGACACACCCCGCTGAAATACACAAGGGTCTTTTGGAAAACCGAAGAGATGCCAATGGGCAAGCTTCGGTTGTTGGAAACATCGATAGAAACGAGACATCTGTGAGTAACGGCTGGCCACATACTCTGACCCAGCTAACTCGGGGGACATTGAGGAGCATCACCTGCAGGCGGTATTGGCCACCCATACAGTACAGATCCCGATACCTGGCTCAGTTCGGCTAGTCGAGAATCACGCGGAGCTGTATCCCAGAAATAGATGGATGGACACCGCGACATACCTTCACTCGACACAAACCATCTCCAAATCATGTTCTGCAGCCCTGCTCAACCACGACTATACATATTACATGGACGAGTCCGACAAGATGTGGCTCGATAACACAAACTACCAGTGTCGCATTGAAGAGCGAATTGCTCAAGAGCCGCGGTCGGCAGACACACAAGAGATATGCGGCCGGTTATTTATCAGTGGTCAGAATCATCATTGAATATGACATATATATTGCCACTAACTATTGTGTTAGCTCCACCTATAACATGCGAGCTTGCGAGCACACAAGTTGTTATAGCATCTGTCTATGTACGAGAGACTAAGCTCCACCAGGAGCTCCCAGATTTCTCGATTTTCAAGCCATTCTTTTTAGCCCAATTACATCCCGATACATTCGCGTCTCTGTAAAAGTTGCGGGTGGCTCAACTTTTTAGCGCGGAGAACGTCAAACGCCTAAATTTGGGGCGGAAAGTCCGAAATCACCGATATGTTGCGGGAATAATTAAATGTACATCGGGACCGCCATACGAGTCAAGACATGTGCGCGTCGGATTTGACTTGCGTACATCGGTCGACCCAGGCCTCCCTACCTTGGTCGGCGACAGTCGAAATTCAACATTTTTGGGTCAGATAGGCTGCTAGATAACGATGCGATTTACAGGGCGCCAAGGCCTGCTGGACCGGCTACTGGTGAGTAGAACTTGTCCTCTCAGCGCAATGATCTCATTCGAGGGCCCAGGAATATTTCAATTACACTTTTGGCACTGCCATATTTCTGCCTTCGACGTGAGGCCACTGTAAACGAGAATTTTCGGTACACATAAACTACACAGCCTACCTGCAATTCTGTCACTTGAAATTAGGGAAAATATTCACTGTTGTTGTGGTAGAGATCAAACTTCTCCAAAAGATTGGCACGTGTTGGATTATTTTGCCACCACCGCATGCTGCGAAGTCCACGTCCGCCAAAATGCTTCTGGAAGGTGTGGGCGGAGAGAATAGAGCACTGTGCTCGGCTCATCCCACGAGAAATCCAAGATCATGTGGATTCGAAATAGAAACCTGTTCGACCTGCCAACCGACCCAAATCGAATGAGGAACACTGTTTGAAGAATCCGAATGAGTGACGGTGAGGCCCGCAATAAAATCTGGTGTGAGCAATCCCGCGCGACGCGTTTGATGGTTGTAATACATAACCACGATGCCGCTGCAAATGGCAGGCATTTCATCGGTCCGCGATTACGGGCTGAGTTCTGGGTCGTTTGCTGAAAACTAAAATCCAGGGACATCATACAGTCAATCCGCAGGGGATGTCCCAGCCAGATTGAATTAGGTCTCCAAAATTGTCGTACAATTTGGTACAGAAATACAAAGTATTATTCAGGGCAAAAATAAAATTCTGCGCAGGAGATTCCTTGTAGAATGCATTTCTAAGACCATCTCTCATACAAAGTTTTTCGAGATAGGTACTACACGGACTCGTATCGCGGACCGAAGAAATGTGCCAGGATTTCCGTGGTGCGAATGTTTACATAATCGCCATCAAAGCCCTTTCCATTGCCAGTCCCCATATCTCGTCAGGATGTGCGAACACGAGGAGCTGGCGGACAGGGAGATATTGATTTTGGCTGAGCCAGGTGAAGAAGCTCACGAAAGGCACGAAAACGGTTCGCATTCAGAAATAAACCAGCTGACCATGCTTGCGGATTGACGTCCGCGCCGGTCGCGGGGACGTCCGCCTCCTGGTCACACGTGGCAGGGATGCACGCAGCCGCAGGCTCACATCAAGAGCCGCTTCATGAGATTACGGCCGCGAGACACAGGACATGCCGGACAGTAAAATATTAATTTTGGCCCAGCGAGGTTCCGGACTTCGGGAGGATTCAGAATCAGGACTAGGGCTGAGGCTGAGGAAGCTCACGAAAGACACGAAAACGGTTCGCATTCCGCAACTCGCATTCAGACGCACCCAAAGAAACCAGCCAACCACGCTTGCGGATTGACGTCACATCAAGAGCCGCTTAATGGGATTACGGCCGCGAGACCAAGGCACGCGCGAACACGAGGGACTGGCGGACAATGAGATGTTGATTTTAGCTCAGCGAGGTTCCAGACTTCGGGAGGGTTCAGACTCAGGACTAGGGCTGAGGCGGAAGAAGCTCACGAAAGACACGAAAACGGTTCGCATTCCGCAACTCGCATTCAGACGCACCCACAGAAATCAGCCAACCACGCTTGCGGATTGACGTCACATCAAGAGCCGCTTCATGGGATTACGGCCGCGAGACCAGGGCACGCGGCGAACATGAGCCGACAGTGAGATGTTGATTTTGGTTGAGCAAGGTTCTGGACTTCAGGAGGATTCAGAATCAGGACTAGGGCTGAGGCGGAAGAAGCTCACGAAAGACGCGAAAACGGTTCGCATTCCGCAACTCACATTCAGACGCACCCAAAGAAACCAGCCAACCACGCTTGTGGATTGATGTCACATCAAGAGCCGCTTCATGGGATTACGGCCGCGAGACACAGGACACGCCGGACAGTGAGATATTGATTTTGGCTCAGCGAGATTCTGGACTTCGGGAGGGTTCAGACTCAGGATTAGGGCTGAGGCGGAGGAAGCTCACGAAAGAACGAAAATGGTTCGCGTTCCGCAACTCCAATTCAGACGCACCCAAGGAAACCAGCCAACCACGCTTGCGGATTGATGTCACATCAAGAGCCGCTTCATGGGATTACGGCCGCGAGACCAGGGCATGCGCGAACACGAGCAGACAGTGAGACATTGATTTTGGCTACACGAGGTTCTGGACTTCGGGAGGATTTCCACTCAGGACTAAGGCTGAGGGAGGAAGAAGCTCACGAAATGAACACGCAATGAGTAGGAAGGGAATGCAGAGGCCAAATGGGCGTGCACGCAATGGGAGGGAGGGAAGGAAGTGCAGATACCAAATGTGCGGGCACAGACTGGGAGGGAATGGAGTGCAGAAGCCAAATGGGCTTGCGTTGAATGGGGGGAATGCAGAGGCCAAATGGGCGCACACGCAATCGGAGGGAAGGGAGTACAAGAGGCCAAAATGGGCGTGCTCAGATTGGGGGGGGGGGGGGAGGAAATGGAGTTCAGACTGGGAGTCTTTATATACATTCTCGGGACTCCCAATGAATATCGGGTTCCCGAGGTCCCGACGCCGAAATACAGAGACTACTATGCCTCACTTTGGTGCTCAAACTGTACTAGATGTTCAAACTGCGGTCTTCCTTCCTCAGTTTTGACTGGATTGGCTTCGGAAGCGGCGGGATTGAAAGGTATGGGTCTAGGGCAGCCGTGAATGAAGAAAATTTGGCGAAATTTGCATGGCAGCTCAATGAAATTGAGCGCCGAACCATCAAAGTGAGATCAAACGTCCAATTTAGGTTCAAAATTCCTTTAAACTGTTTCTTCCCCAGGAGCTACACACTTCGGGTTTGGTACACCACACCATATGGACCCTGATGGCATTGTCCCAAAAGTATGGCATTTGGAACGAGAGACAAGGTAAGTGATTCGGAGTTTGAATTATCACATCCAAAGAAATGTACGGGCCTTCTTGCCTCCACCCCGGAGTATTTTCATACCGGATCCTTCTAAGAAGGCGTATATCGGTTATTCAAAGTTCCGGTTCCGAGCCAATGAAATCTATCTCATAGAGCAACACCCCAAGTTAATTTTGAACGTAATCATTGGCTTTGATCCCTGTTTCGGTGGCTCGGAGCGGGATCTGATTCAATTCCCATGCGAATTACGCCAAATTTTGTTGATTGTCGACTGCCCGACATGCATACCTTTCATTCCCGCAGCCTCCAAAGGCAATCTGATCAGAACTAAGGGAGGAAGACACCCGTTTGAACATCTAGTACAGTTTGAGCACCAAAGTGAGTCGTAGTAGATCGACCCGAAGAATCGTAAGTAACGACGGGTACATCTGATGTGCCCGGGTCGCAAAATCGGCAATGGTTGGCGGACATTGAACCACGCGGCTCCATCAAAATGTTCTGACACCTCACCTCAACTCTGCGCCGGGTTTCATTGGGAGCAATAATCTGGCAAAGTTCGGTGGAATCCTTGACAGACCACTTTGCCTGAAGGGGTTGGTTCGCAGATGGCAAGCTTAATAACTTTTTCGTGGCTACACTTTGAGACACATTGAATTGCGCAAAGTGGTATGAAATATGGTGAAGAACAAAGGTACTGTGGCCGATTTTCCATTTTCTTTGGCATGCACAATATACGCCTGGGTTTTGTGTCAACTGCAGCAGTTTTTTTTGGACACTGTGTGTAAGATTTGGGCACAGTAGTTCTCTAGAGCAGCCAATTTCAAATGATAGTCGCTGTGGCAGCTAAGGGATCCGTTGAGATTTGACCAAACGATTAACAGTTCGCGGTGCCCAATTGATCTCTCGGAGGCTCTGCAACCCGTTACACCTGGGCCTATATTGAATGTCCACCATACTGGAAAATTGCTCCGAAAAAATGGTTTGAACACATAAGACATCTCATCCCTGCATCGTGTATGATTCCCCATTTTTCCTGATACGCTGCTCACTTGCCATGATGTGTTTTTATGCCGAGCGGAGAATATTGGCCAATAGATATTCTATTTTGACTCAATTTTCCTCGCCAAATGAATTTGTCCTACAGCTCTTTGCAGAACTTAGGGCGCTTTTTTCATTTTTTACGCGTTTTCACGAGAATAGCTCTCCTGGGCTCAATTGTCAGTCATTTTCCCCAAAGGTAGGCTCATTCGATTCGCATTGGAAATCCGGAGGAAACAACGTCCCCCGATTTCGCCTCACCACCTCAAGACGATTTGGTGGGTGGGTCAGATTTGGGCCGTCCGAGACCAGAACAGGTCCCCAGTACTAATAATGCTCAGATTGACCTAGATTTTTTATTTGAGGTACTAGAGCGTATTCCGGAGGGCATATCGTACCGGGATAGTAAACGTGACCGGTTCTTCAAATCTATCATACACTTTGGGGAGGTGAAGAATATCAAGTGGATTTTCCCATGATCTATACCTTTGAAGTATCGGTCACATTCACTATCCCGGTACAATATGCCCTCCGGAATACGCTCTCACAATCTCTACCGATTTTGCGACGACCACAGCTGCGAAGCGATCACAGGCTGTAGGAGATGATTGGATGGCGCATTCAATTTATTTCATTCGCGACTCGCTCTTCTTTTGTCTCTTCGAGAAGGCTGTCAGTTTTGCGGATCCTAAGCAGCTAATTCGGGTACTTAAATATTGGGGCTTGGCATTCGTGGTGTGGTGCTCGTGGATGCGCGGAGGCGCTAATACGATGGAGATATGAACTTCCCGACAAATTACGCAAGGCTCTCGAGATGTCTTAGTTTATAATCGCTGGGGTGTTGCCGGTCGCTCCATTGCATCGGATTTGTACCTCGAGCAGCCCAATTTTTGGGTCAAGGTAAGCTGCAATCATGTGCCGATTTTTATTGCTAATTTGACTTCGCTTCGAAGCGTGTTTTTATTGCTTCGGCTGCAGGCGTTACTGTCCAATATATTATTCGGAAAGGCTCTACTTGTGTAGAAGCCTTTCGTGAAGTCACAGACATGCACTGCATTTTGACGGCTCCTGGAGCCACATGAGTCCAGCTTTGGCGAGCCTTAGCCGAGATCGGTCGAGACGCCTCGGCAGGGTCTGCCCGTGGTCTGCCCGGCAAGGCTGTGCCCAGAGATGATGAGGTGCGTGCGAGGCGGCCTCGAACCACCTAGCACAACCTCTCTCGAGGTGTGCCGAGTCCCTCAGCGGACTGTGTCCTTCTGTAGCCACCTTCCTCAGTACTTGACTCCAATACAAGCCCCCGTTGCCCATTTTGTCGCATCAATCAGATCAAAAGGCCGGTGGGAAACGGCCCCGGAAACCCGTGACCCGCGGGATTCCACGGATCCGGACATGATCCAGTGTCCTCGTAATTTCTGTCAGAGAGAATTACACGGGAGATATGAGACCTAATACTTGGGGATGTATCCGCTTTACCTAAAGATGAGAGGTATTTGACAGGAGCATCGGCTCACTGAAAGATTCGAAGTGGCAACGCCATTTTGTCACCGTGACGTCATGGTCATGTCCTTCCCATGTCAACCTTGAGATGTGTTGTGATCACTTACAAGTTGCGTACTTAGCATGGTCGAGTCCAAGAGCCCAAGTGATCCTCTGCATACCTTGAGCAAACCTCGGCAGGGTCTGCCAAGGTTCAAGTGTGTCCAGGTGTGCTGAGTAACCTCGGCGCAGGCTTGGGTCGAGAAGCCATCAAAATGCAGTGATGGTTGCAACTTTTTTGGGGATCCTGATCGCACACGCAGATGCAAACCAAAGAGGTCAAATTTACTGTACCGCTCTGTATGACTGAAACGGTAAACCGGCCGTTACGCCCTGAAACGCTTACCAATCACCCTTTTATGGTAATTGACTTACCATAAAAGGCAAATTTGTAAGCAGAAACGGGCCAGCGTTACGCGTTACGTTTCAGTCATACAGAGCAGTACAGTAATCAAGATCTCCAGGCTCTGGTCTCGGAAATGCAGCGCCACAAGTTCCATGTAATCAGCACAACCAAACACTTCGTCCCCGCCCCTCCGAAAGACCCACCCAAAAACCCACCCAAAAATCCCCCTCATCTTGAGCCGCCGCGCTCCGCTATTGTCGATGTTTTCGTCAACGGGGATGAGGAATGGAATGGAAGTTCACCGAATTCGTTAAAACCACCACATACGATCCCGCTCTCGGTGGTGCTCCACCTCCGACCGAATCTTCCTTGACGGGTACTGTACGCGATACCACACTGGACACCAACACTGCTTTCGACAATCTCACGCGAAATCCTCTCACATTTGACACTTCATCGATGTACACAGCAGCGATGGGCCAGGTGTGACTACAGGTGCATTAGGTGGTGGTGGAGATTTTAATGGTGTGGAATGGATGGCAAAAAATTGGACAGAAGCAAAATAATATTTATTGTGATTGAGAGGTGTAGACCATGGTACAGTAGTAGCTAAAGTTGAAGAAAAGGGAGCATGAAAAGGGGTAGGGGTGAATGTCCGTGATGCAGATGTACTGGAAAAGAAGTCATCATAACGGGAAGCAGGTGACTGAAATGGGAGGTGGGTAGGTGTAAATGCTGGAAAGGGTGTCGTAGGTGTAGCAGAGGGCGAAGTTCAACACAAACACTTGAACCCGAGGATATCAAGTGTTTGGGAAGTGAGTTAGAGTCGCATCCGGTTGGTAAGTTAGTTGGCCAAAGTTACTTTATACAGACTCGAAAGGGGAGCACTTGACGGATTTAAGCTTTGCAGGCATCAAACCATGGTTTTAAAGACAGGACATGCAAAAATTGCCATGTACACATTGTCTAGTCATTCATTAACGAATTTTTGCAACGGTGGCTGTCCAGTGGGGCCCGCTGGTTGAAACTGGCCGGTAGGGAAATAACCTGATCTGTGATCAGATCCACCGATTCATCCTCATCCGGGACTCCCCAGTCTTTTCTGGATTATTCGCCCTTCCACAGGCTCCCGATTCGATTGTCGAGGGATCATGCGACGATCTGCCTATTCACCTTGATGGAGACGATGAAGGATCCTTCCGCTCCCTGTTCAGATATATCTATGCCCCGTCAGTCGTAAATTGCATAATGTATACACACTGAGCCTTGGGCGAAGAGCACTTAAAACACAGGCAACCCGGATCCCTATCACAGATCTTCAGGACATCCTGCCCGTCGCCCACCTTGCCCATAAATACGAAATGACGACATGGGAAACTTGGGCATTTCTTGTTATTGGCAATTTAATCGAACAATACCCAAAGGGCTTATCGTCGCCTGAGTTCGTCGCCATTTACCATCTTTGTCGCAGAAGTTTTGCCCACGATTTAGGGGTAAAAACTGCAGCTCAATGGTTGGGACATATCACGAGCAATGAGCTCCCGATTTCGGATGCTCTGAATGCAGCGGAGATAAGTCAGGACCGACACTTCCTGGCATTTGGCTCGAAAGTGGTCCAAAACCACAGATTACCTAATACAGAATTTTTGGTAAATCAATTTCTATTACTAATTATGCTTGAATTAGCCTGACAGATCTACATAGGTTTCATCTAAATCAGAGCAGAACTGGTTGAGTTACTGACAATTATTTGAAAACATGCCAAACCAGAGATTTTCGATCCGCGCCTTGGGTACCGCCAATTGCTGTAACAATTGACATGGCCGTGGCAACAATTTTTAGGCTTCTGGGAAAGTTGGCCTACAATGTTTTTGAGGTCTTCTGCAGCGAGGCAATGCTGGATACTGTACAATTTCGTTCAATTCGGCAGTCACGTGTCACGCCCAATTTTTTTTATTACAGCAATAATTTTTTCTCGATTTATGGAATTTCTTTTGGATTTTAATTGTATCAAAAATTCAAACTTGGTGCCGAATTGATCGAAATTGTACAGTACCCCCCCAATCAATAAATAATTAGAGTACAGCTCTACCTCAGCAAGACGGCTTCGAAAAGACGATTGAACAGGGATTGTGGCATCGGATTTAATGGAAATAAAGCAAGTAAGGCTGACAAACGGCAGGGCCCGCTACCTGGAGTCGACGACGCGTATGAGTAACCATTCATTCAAAACTTATTAAACTTGATCATAAACTAGCTGAATTTACTGAGGAGTGTATATGAATGAGTTGGGTGGGTTTGCATGGGTGTACGGAGAAACTATGTACAGACGAAGAGGTGGGGAGCAATTCTACTGCAGTGAGGAAAGTAGCTTACACAGACCCAACACCGGCGCGCCTGGCTCTCTTGGGCGGGCTCAGCGACAATTTTGATCCACAAGCATGGAAGGCGGTGTCGGCGGTGTCATCCCTGGCTCTGCGCTGCGGAGTCATAGGCGAATAGACACGGGCCCCGGGGATCTCGGGGACGGGCGGATTCCATGGCTCGGTGTCGCCGCGGTCAAGGACTCTGAGTCGATCTATCAAGACATGGTATATCTAACAAATGTCAAATGTCGGTGCAAGAATAATGAGCTATGAGGCAGCACACACCCTTTTGTCGGGAAGCGATACACCACTGTCCGTCTTCTACACACAAGACGTGCTTCAGATGAAACCGAATTTCTGGAGGGAGGTTGTAATTGAAAATGAGGAGTGGCCAGCATGTCTTCTTCCGACGTTTAAACGGAGGAATCCATCGGCTGAAAGTCCGAGCGCAATATCTCGGAGATCGCAAAAGAATTTGTAGGGCATTTTGGCACTCGAACTCATGACCCCTGCTTTACAGGCTTATCTTTAAGGGAGAGCTTAACCTTTAAGCCAAACAGCCACAAGGAAGCTTGAGGTGCGATTATATACATCAAGAAGCTCCTGTTGGGCTTCCTTACCAGTTCAAGTCGTGGTCGCTAACAGGGCAAATTTTATAAGAACAAGTGCACATATCAAAGCTACTCACTCACCATATGGTGCTTTCCCAGCTCTCCATTTGCAGGGCACTCCCCATGATAGATCCCGTCCAGTAACATTGTTCATTTTTAATAGATTCATGATCTGATTAGTCCTTTTTTGTCTGTTGAAGCAGGAGTTATGTTGGAATTGGTACATACATTACATACATTCGCTTCCACATTTAAATCATAGTACAACTTCTTACTGTGTTTTCGCGTGTGTGATGTGAGTTAACCATCACTGTGGTTACTTGGGCAGATCTGACCGTTAGAAGATGCGGGCCTCGCATTAAGGATTTACTGATATGATTGATGAGGATTGGCACTACATAATAGCACCACACTATATTTCACTGGTCACTACACTGGTCCACCAGTATAGCGCCGCGCTATATTGTCAATCTGCTTGATATTTACTATGAGTTCCACTGAGCCTGTGAAGTGCGGGACTGATACAGAAGTTGAATAGGAATTGACTAAGACTGACCTGACTAGTCAGCAATGACTAAGATTGGCTTGCTCAGTCAGAAAGATGGAAACCAAGACAACTAAGCATGCCTTATGGTGTGCTAGAGAAATACATGTGGACTAGCCCCGGTAGCAGGTCATATTACCCATGGTTGAGAATGCCTTCTACGCCATTGGTCATTCACTACTAGGGCTCCCACCCTTTATTGTTCCTATTCATTCCGTCTATCTCCTTTACTTCCCTCTGAAATGTATAAAATCCAGCTGTGTACTCTGTATTAGCCAGTAAACTATCCCCCAGATATACGGGCAATATAGTAGACTCTAGATTTGTGAAAGAAATCAGATAGACTTGCAGATGCACAGAAAAGATTAAGAGATACGGGACGTCGAAAAGACTACCAATTGCATTGATATAAGAACCCCTGTTCAACCTGTACCAACTCGTCTCCTGTAGCAGCGCTTTAGGCCTCCAGGACTAAGACTTGTTGTGAAAACTGTACCCACTCATCTCCTGTAGCAGCGCTTTAGGCCTCCAGAACTAAAGACTAGTTGTGCAAATAGAAGTGAAACCGCTGCCTTCAGTGTAATTGTTCGCACCCTAGCCCAGCATCCACCTTCTGTGTAACTGCCCCCGTTTTGTTGATACCACCGCCATTCGTGCAGTGTTGGTTGATATTGAAGTAGTGTCTGTCTTTGATAGTCTGCCCTACCTTCTGCTTCTTGGCTAGTTGCCAGTAGTGTTAGGTTCTGCCACTCACAAAGAAACTGAAGACTTTGAACAAGTTGAAGGTCTACTTGAGTCTTGATATTCTGTTGGCATGAAGTCCCTGATACCCCAGCATAACCATGCTTAAACCACATAGTTTGCTATTGAAACAGAGTCTTATAAAACCTTGGCACACCCCCTTGATGGGTGATACGTACCCTACTTCCCCGAACACACACACACGAGCATTAGGATCAGATTAGTGATTTGTTTTGGTTTTGGTTGGTTTGAGTAGAGTGACTAGTTCGCTTTTCTCACTAGTCAAATCATTAAATTTCACGGCCGCACCCTAGTGCACCGTTTCAACAGTTAATGTAACACTAGAATCCGACATAAGCCGGTGAACGCTTGCAGCGAGAATAATGGAATGAGAGTATTCTGGAGGGCAGGAGATACCGGGATTTTTCATATGGCCTTCACTTTTGATGTATTGTACATAGGGAGAAGTACAAGTCATATAAAAAATCTCGGTATCCCCTGCCCTCCGGACCACTTTTGAACAGTCTCGAATTATTGAAAACAAATTAAACGTGGGAAAGACGGAAACGACTCCAGAAACGACTCAGAAATGACTCCATATAAATTCGAGGTCGTTTCTCCCACGTTTATGATGCCAACGATTTTGAGAAACGACTTTAGAAACGACTTCAGAAACGACATATCTTATAATATCTCATATCTTGAAATTCTGGGGCGTTGAAGATGAGGGATAGTCCCGGGGTTTGGTTCGAGTTGGGGACAAAAGTGGTATGGATCGCGTAGGTACGTCAAACGTAAAAGGGGTGGATAGGAAGAGTAGAAGGTGATGGTACGTAACTCAAGAAGAATACGCAGTGAATGGAATTTGTACTGTCACGGTAACAGTATACGTCCGCGATTTTGTAGGCAAAATGCGAACGACGGTAGAGCAGCAGCGGCAAATACAGAACGTAGGCGCTCTATATCCACCTTGGAATCCGGCGTAGTTTCGTTGGGTACTAATTTTCAGAGGTACCGGGCGCCGATTTCCAGTGCTTCTCACTGCAAATCAGTGTCTCAAAGCACTGGTTTTCAGCGGTATGGCTGCGCACTGATTTTCAGTGCCTCTGGGTACTAATTTTGGGATTGGGTTTATTTCGGTGTGAACAATGTATATTAGTCGACATATGGTGTATATAGATGACCGAAACCAAACGGGGCACTCACCTGCCCGGCAACGGAGAAGGCTATAAAGGACGGGTTAGATACAGCCAAAACAATGGAAGACTCAATGGATCCTTACCATTTACAAGTCAAAACACGCCCATGTCTTGAAACGCTGGCGCAACTTCCATACAAGTACGTGATAATGCACGAAGGCCGTTAGCAGGAATTTCCAAGCCAGAGAATTGAGAATTGGATGTTTGGAGAATAGTATGTAATTACGCCGAATTAAACCAAGAGCACAGAGCAAGTTAGACAGATCACCGGCGTGCACAATTGAGAGAACTCACATGTCATATTGTGAGGGTGTGGATTCTAGAATGCGGAGAGTCCCGAGGATGAGCTTGTCGTGAAGTAGACATATTGAGGCACATACCTGGACACCAACAGAGCAAAAAGATGAAATGCAAAAGCCGGTCCCTAAAACGCCGTCGCCAATCGCGCCTCTTTCCGCACGGGAAAGTTCGACATACCCATTTTGAGGATTGGAAATGGTAACAAGTACAGAGTTGAAACCCGGATCCGAAAAAAAAATAACATCCCCCCATCTCTCAATTGTAACATGAACAACCATACTTGAAACTAGATTTACGTGATACTATTACCTCGTAGTGTATGCCCAAATATTTTCAGAATTTTTGGGTTCGTGGTTGCCGAGCATGAGGTCATCGCTTTTTTGCACCTGTATTGGTGGAGGACCTGGATCCAAAAAATCAGGTGCCATATACGTGCCAGGTGCATCCCTACCATCAAGTGCACCTGATATTGAGGTAGAGATGTTCTATGGCTGCACAAATATCTTTGGACTTTTTGAGTAAGGTAGGCGTCAGTCACTCACTACGTGGGTCACGTGATCAAAGTGTGACATCGGTAAGGCTCTGGCCACAAAACCTTAGGTCACAAACTAAAGCCAGGAAACGGTGTATTTGAGCTACTAGAAGACATCCCTGGTCTCAGAATCTCGAAATATCTCCTAGTGATGGTGCAGTATACCATTTTATAATCCGATTTTTTTTGGGTGTAGAAATGTGTTTCTTTGCATTTGGGCACGGTTTGAGTTTTCACGGCCCTAAATTTTGCCGCTTATGTAAGTATCCCACACACCTTATATTTGTAAGAGCTTTAGGAACAAACCAGATTACATATGACAGCATAGGGCGTCAAGGGTGTCCATTGGTTATTATCGAGTTGTTCCACACTGGGGAATGAGTTTTCAGGTATATTCCATGTCTTGGCCTTCAAAGAAATATTTTCATGGCATAACGTAAGAACTCCGAAAAATTTTCAACTTCGAAACCAGCCGAGTTCCAGCATGTTGGGTTTTGGTCGGCAAATTTTTTGCCGCGTTACGCGTGACGTGATATCATCACGTGACCCTCGTCGTGAGTGACTGACGCCTTATCATTTGACGACAGTGTTGAAGAGGCAAGTTGACGGGCATTTGTCCCATCACATTGAGCCACGAGCTACCACAGAAATTTAAAGACAATTCATGAAAATCTGAACTGGCAGATTGTCGTAAATAGATACCAAAATGCCATTTGCGATGTGACAACTGCCAGAAAACGAGCCCTGCGGCTAAAACGGCGCGAAAAGAGGTCGGATTTAAACTCCTACACTTACGCAACAAGATCCTACTCTAAGCGAGTTGTTGAAATTTCGCCTCCGCCCCTTTACCTTTTTGGGACGAGCACCGCCATACTGATCTCGGCGCAGATCGGCGAACAAATAGAGTTGTCCGAACAGGAGTCCGAACAACAGGTCAGAACATCGTGTGATAGCAACTTGTTCGGAACGTCCGAACTGTTGTCGGATGGCGTCCGAAGCCTCGCAGTACTATATCTACCCCGTTTCCATCCTATTGTTTCGTTGCCATACATACATATTTCCAACATATTTCTTACATTATATTTCACATCCCCTCGTCTCATTGACTATCAAACATACTTTATATTTCATATTCTTGTTCACATAGTTACGTGCATGTATATAAACTGCAGGTGCTGGGTGAATATACCTTACCTCTTTCTTCCCTGACAAAACGAACAAGCTACTTTCATACCGACTGATATACCTGGGATACTCACCGTTCGGACGCCCCTCGACGAGTCCACTCTGAGTGGGCTGGCCATCACCGCGTGGTCTGTGCGCATCACGGCGATCCTGGGGTACTCAGCGTGGCCGGGGATGCTCCAAGCAAACGAAGGTGGTTGATGTAGCACTGGCGGGACTGCCACACTCGGTAACAATGCACAGCATAGCTGGTGACTGCCTGCAGCAGGTGGGCTGCCTGCCCATGACGGGAATCGAGGCGCGCCATGCTAGTAAGTGGTCAAGAGGCCTATCGCCCACTCACATACCGGGAGTGGTAGGAGCTGTCTTTTCCAGATCTCGTTCCGGGTCCGGTCAAAGAAGGTCATCCCAAAACAATCTGTACAAACAACTGTTCCGACCCATCATACTGATCCTCTTCGGACGCCGTTCGGACAACTCTAGGCGGGTACAGCTTCAACATGTCAGCACCGCCACATCGTCATCAGTTAAGTTTTAATGACGGAGTCAAAGAATAAAAGTACCACACTCGCCGAAGCAATACTTCAAGGTATACAATATTCTTTGTGATTGTAGTGGTGTCGTTTTTGGGGGGTGCTTTGGTTCGTTGGCTTGAAGTGCATCGAGAAAGTGCCACATAAAGCTGTCCATGTGCGACAACATTGGTTCGGAGGTCAAGACTAACATGATCAATTGACTGGCCCTGTGCTTTGTTTATGGTCATGCAAAAGCGAGGCGAACAGGGAACTGGCGGCGCTTCATTTAAAATGCAATCTGCTCTGTAGATGGTGTGACTGGGATGAATGCCCGTTCACCATTATGCTCTCCTCCAATGAGCCGAATCTCAAGAACCCTAGGAGACGTTCTTGTAAGAATTCCTCGAGAGCCATTGCAAAGACCATGAGCTGGATCCAAATTTCGCAGGACCATGATTGGAGCAAGAGGCAATCCAGAGGCACGAACAGAGTTGAGATATTCCACAGGACATCCAAAACCACCATTGTCCACTCCTTCCTCTGTAACGACACTGTCGGCACTATGAAACATGGTCTCTTCTCCTGAAAACCTGTTGAGCAACTTTTGGTTTAATTCATCAACATCATCATTCCTGGCTGAAAGAATTGTGCGCTCAGAAAAGTATTTGTCCAGCTCGTGATTTGCGGGAATTGTTGAGATCCCAGGATAGATGCTGTCAATCAGAGATTGAACAGTAGTCTCATGACCTCGGGGAGGGCAATATTTTGAGCAGGATCCAAGGCGAGTCGGGCCCAAAACTGCGTCAGCGCGACCTCGCTGTCGTCCACCGTGCACATCACCAGCTCGAAGCGCTCGCAATCGGGCCGTGTTTTGAAGCAGCGCAGGACTTTGACGGCCACGAAAATCCGACTCGAGAAGGAAGAGGAGGCAAGAAGAGAAGCTGAGAGGCTGCAAGGTCAGTTAGCTCCCCTTATTTTATTTTAAAATTCATATTCAGTCCAGCTATGACCGAAACCCAACTCCGGAGTTTCGACCGGCTGCGTGGCGACATTCCGGACGCGTTCGACGACAACGACGACTACGAGCAAGATATTCTGCACGGACGTGCCGCTGCAGACATTAGTCATGCAGGCGAGGTACTGTACACACGACAATCTCCGACGCCATCTCTGCTCCTTCTGCGGCGGAGGCCACCACGCCTTCTCGTGGTCATGTCGTAAACAGCCGGCCCATTCTGGATGGACGAAGAATGTTGGTCTTCGGGGAGCTGGGTCATAACGAGAGGTGTGTGTTGCGTGCGTGAAGAACGGTATTTACACAAAGAAAGAACCGAGAGGATCGGGCGCGTCGTCGACGTCGCGCGCAGAGCGAAAGAAGTGACCGAGTCACGCTCGATCACATCTTTCCCGATTCTCTCCTACACTAGCGTATCCTACGTCAAGCCAGAGCCGCTCGTGCCTCGCGTCAGGCTTGACTCGGAAATTGACCTTTCTATCACCTAGGAGCCAGAGCATGGTGACCTCGGCCAAAAAACGCGTCCTAAACAACAAAAAAACGCGTCAGTACTGGTGAGTGGCATTGTCGGCTGAGGCGCGATGTATGGTGCTGGCGTCGCCACCAGAGTCCCTGGTGCGAGTCTTCAAGGCAGCAACGCCGGCTACGCGCCTCAGACAGAAGAAACTCACCTGCTTGACGCGTCTTGAGTTTGTAGGTCCTTGGAGGTGGTGATGAAGCGTGCGTGCCAATTGTTTGGGCACGTGCGTGTGTATGGCATTCACCCACGCCCCTGTACGCGATTTCCCCGGCTCGGTCTTCTCTCTTCCACGTTGTCCACAGAGCCATGCCATCCACGTGCTCGCCGACCTGTAATTTGTACACGATTGCTCTGCCGAGCCATGGACCTGGATCAGCAGTCTCCCACACCCCAGCTTTGAATGCGGACGTGTATTTTGCATAGTAAGTCGGGAATGCCTCCGCAAAAGCGCATTGAAGGTAGATGGCAACCCTTTCTGTGAGCTTGTAGTAATAATTTACCGCAAGCGCCGCTTGACAGCCTCGAAAGAAATCGCTGGAAGGCATGAAAGGCCCATTCTAGCAGAAGCCTGTCAAAAATGATTTCGAGAGGGAATATCATACAAGTCCGACCTTGTGAGCCTCGAAACTGCGGCTGGGTAGGAACCTGAGCTTTACTCAGCTCGGGCTTGGTTTACTCAGCACGGGCTTGGCACGCCGTGAGGCCCCGGGAAGCTCCACCAAAGGGTTGTCCGAAAAATTGCGTTTTTGAGGCCGAAATTTGGCCATTTCCTTGTCCGAATTTTGCGTTTTTGAGGCCAAAATTTCCAAATCCTTGTCCGGATATTGCGTTTTTGAGGAATTTTGGCGGATAGATGCCGATCACACCGTCATCTTGCTGCCCTCTTATCAGATCAAAAAAGCGCGGCGGTCTGTATCAAACCTTGACAAAACACGCTGCTTTACGCTTTTTTTTTTCTGGAATATGCTCACAAGAAAAGAGTCTGTGATCAAGGAGATTAGAAAGGTTATACTGAAGGTAAAGAAGCCATAGTCAAATGCGCCTCTCTATCTGTATGTAGCTGAAAATTTCGTTTTGTGTCACGTTTTTGGCGGTGTCACATTTGTTACATTTTACTACCCTTGTCCGAAATTGCGTTTTTGAGCTGCCGAAAATTGCGTTTTTGAGGCGAAATCTTGAAAATTTCCGGACAACCCTTTGGTGGAGCTTCCCGGGGCCTACGCCGTGGGTGACGTGGAGCTTGCGTGGCCGATAGACGTGGCGGGCCTTCGGGGAGGGGGAGGAAAATTGAGAAACGCAGCACTATGCTGTCTGTCAACTTTGGCAATCGAGGCAATCAGGGTAATTCGGTCCAAAAAAGACCAAGTTGGGGAGAATTCGTGGCAAACCCGCCAAATTGCCAGGGGAGCATTTTCCCGATGTACCGTCGAAGGAACAAGAAATTCACTGCCATTGAAGGAATACAGAAATTCACTGCCGTTGAAGCAACACAAGATCACTGCTGTTGAGAGAACACAAAATTCACTGCAGTTGAGGGAACACAAAATTTTACTGCTGTTGAAGGACCACGGTGGAACACGAAATTCACCGTTGTTCGCTGGATTGAACGCAATTTCAGAAGGAACAGACATTGGCCATCTCAGCATGGTCTGACATCGATTTGGCTCACAAAATGCTGTGCTGAAAATCTTTCTCCTAAATTCTAGCATTTCGAGCCGGTCAAAGCGAGAAATCCCCAGCCATTGCGGACAGTGGTTCATATATTCTTTTGTGAGCCCAAACCCATCCCAGCATGGTCTAACATCGATTTAGTTCACAAAATGCTGTGCTGAAATATATGAGGGCAGTCGCGTCTTTAGTCTCCCCACCTTCTCGTTCTCGCCGTATCCCCCATCCCCAATTCGCCGCTTGTGGGTACTCCACCGCCCGCATAGACGCCCGCTCCACGTCTTTGCCCCATACCCCAGATGAAGACCCCATAAGAATAGGCAGCAAATGCCTGAGCGGTGGTAGAGAATTCCGGGGGAGCACCCAGATGCAGATTTTTTGGATTCCGAGAGAGTACCCTGATGACTTTGGATTTTTTGGTTAACGGTTTTCCTCTATGGCGGTCCAAATGCACATTTAATCATGCGCTACTTTTTTGAGTTTTGCGCTACAAGTTTAATGAAAATTACCGTTTTGCGCTACTTGTGGGTACCTAAGATGACTGAGCAGAGAGGTGGCGGAAATCCGGTTTTGCACTACTTTTTGAGTTCAAAAGTAGCGCTACTTTTGAACGTTGCGCTACTTTTCTAACTTACGCTACTTTTGTAATTTTGAGTTCGCCCGCGCTACTTCGCGCAGGTTCGAATCCCGCTACTTACAGTTCTCGCCCACCTTGCGTCATCCTCGCCTAGATCGTCGCTTAGATTTATCCCTGTCGATGTCGCTAACGGTGCCGACCTTCGGCTCATGTGGATTCTTTTCTCCGTCACGACGGCACCCCACGGCCCAAGGCATGTGCCGCTTTGCCGGTGTCACGGCCACGATATCGATGGACTCGTCGGCGAGTGGCGGCGGTTCATTTGGCGTGGATGCATTTTTTTCGTGGCCTTCCGATGAGGCTCATACAGTTCTGGACAAACAAAGTCCACCAATAGCCTGTAGCACTCACCTGATTTAATTGGAACCTGATTTTTACATTTTTGAACTCGGATTCACTCAAAGAGTCCAAAAAACATGCTCCGAAGTTTTTCCCACGACAAATTTGCGGCACCAAAATTTTGGCCCAAACCCAAAATCTAGAATCGTGATCGGAGTTGATTGGCAAAAAACGGGTTTTTTTTTAGCACAGCCACATTACGTTATTACATCATCTACTCAGAGGTTTCCATCGCCCGTTGAAGAGACTCATCAAGTGCATTGAAAGCACGATTTGAAACTCCAGTGTTGTTTTTTCTTTTTCACTGCCCATTCTGCTGCTGAACCTGTCAACCCCCTCCGGTAGGCATCCATAAATCTCCATGACCTATTGATGAAGCGGCGGATCACTTCAACTGGGCATCCATCAAGATATTTCAAGGCCAACTCTTTCGAGGCTGCAAAACTGTGTTATATCTCATGAGTGTCAAGCAGATGTAATAAATGGATATCTACCTCCTGGTTTACGTTTCTCAGCTGCTCGTTTAGCTTCAGAAGCTTGCCGTGATGGAATCCAGTCTGAATCTCCTGCATCTTGCCGATCCTCCTCAATCTGTGCAAGAAATCGAAACAAACGGTCCTGAAACTCTTCTTTAGCAACTTCATCCCAGTCTGCTTCATTGTCACTATCTTCATGGTCTGAATTGACCTCAAGAAAAGCCAAGCTATCAAGTTCTGTAAGATCGAGGCCCTCAGAGTCTGAATAATCGCCATTAGAGTCGGAGGAGTTGCCTGAAATGTTAGACAAAGATGGTTGCCTAGATTGCTGGCTAGATTGGTTTCTGAGCCCAGAAATATTGTGTTTGGCACGCTTAGTTGGACGGCCACGACGTTTGCTCATGGTGGGGAATGATAAGAGAGGGTGGGGACGATAAGAGAGAAGACAGGGGCTGTACGTACCAGTCAGCTGCCTCCCTGGTGACAGTTCTTGACAGATCTGTCAAAACATGTGATCTCAGAAAGATCATTTTATTTCTCGAGAACGGCTCGATGGATTGTTGAATTTCTTGCAGATTCAGATACGGCTCAATGAGACGAGTCGATTGCATATTTTTTCATATTTTTCCCACGCTTTTTAAGTGGGCGCCAAAATTTTGACCGGCCCGGTGCAATAATTGATGAATTCCGGCACAACGGCTCGACAGAATGACTTGATTTTTATATGGCTGTGACTGCCTTGATGAGATCTATCGATTGGCACACTTATCTCGGCTAATTAAATCAATTTTTTTTTTGGCGGACTTTGTGTGTCCAGAACTGTAGTAGAGGAGGAATTCCTTCAACATCAGCAGGGAATTCTAACCAGAAGCACAAGAGCTGGCGAGCAGCAAAGGGGGTGGTCCGCGAGGCAGAATAATCAGAAGAGGAGTCTTGCTGTTGGATCTTAAACCCGTCTTGTTGATGCTTGCGCTATCAGAGAGGACGAGGCAGAATAATCAGAAGAGGAGTCTTGCTGTTGGATCTTAAACCCGTCTTGTTCCTTGTTTCATCACGCAAGAAAAGATCGAAGGACAACCGCAGAATTTGTTGGGTGTGCAGAGAGCAGCGGAGGGTCAATTCCCCAGCCGCTGATCATCAACGCAAATGAAGTTCCTACGAAGACCGTGGAATTCCGGGCTTGCCGGAGGTGCCAGAGAGTCGAGATGCCGGCTACACCCAACGCGCTGACGTGGCACACGTTGCGGTGGCCCCGCACCGACGAAGGCAGAAGAGAGGGCGACGTACCGAGATGCCGGCTACACCCGACGCGCTGACGCGGCGCACGTTGCGGTGGCCCCGCACTGACGAAGGCAGAAGAAGCACTCGAAGACCACATTTGACGATAATTGTCTGTTCCACAACCAGCACATTTGACTCCGGCGCAGCGAGCGCCACCCTAACGGGCTGAGGAGGCCCGGCGCAGCAAGCGCCACCCTAACGGGCCAGAGGCAGCGCGGCGGAGGACTCGACGAGGCGGGGGAGAAGGAAGAACGCGGAACCGGCCACGTCGCAGTTTGGCAGGCCTGATTGGCGTGATGATTTGACCCATGGGGATGCGAGGACCTCGGCTGCTTTCTATGATATTTAAGACGGCTTGAGCCTTATATAAATCCGAACCCGGGCGAAGGACTTGCCTCTGAGCAGCATGGAATATCTCCTCCGAAGGGGAAATTACAAAAGCGACAGATGTTGGCGGACATGCATTCATGAGCTGTATATACTGTTCGACTGGTCAACAAAGAACGCGTCGCATGTCAGGAAAAAATGTATTTGTCGCAGACTTATTTCCCGTGTGCTGGGTCCTCAGGATGGGGAAACAAGGTCTAGGAAATAAAAACGCGGTCACTAGTCCTCAGCTATATTTTCGGACGCCATTTGCGGGGAATTCTCGCTACATTTAATCGTAGGCGACTTATCTCCTGTGCGCCGGCGCCGCCCTTGCCCATACACGGTCCCCACCATCGGAAAAAAAGGTCTACCAAATAAAAGCGCCGCCACTGCCCATCCCTAGTCCTCCAGACTATTTTCCGTCCGCATTTCCGGAGAATTCTCGCTACATTTAATCCTAGGGGGCTTTTCTCTTGTGCTCCGGCGCCTCCCTTGCCCACACACGGTCCCCCTCATCGGGAAACATGGTATAGCAAATAAAAACGCCCTCACTGCCCATCCCTAGCCCTCAGGAATATTTTCCGTCCGCATTTTCGGGGAATTATCACGACATTTAATCCTAGGGGACTTTTCTCTTGTGCGCCCGTGCCGCCCTTGCGCATACACTCTCCTCCCTATCGGGAAACAAGGTATACCAATTAAAATTGCCGTCACCGCCCATCCATAGCCCTCAGGAATATTTTCCGTCCGCATTTTCGGGGAATTATCACTACATTTAGTCGTGGGCGACTTAACAAGGTCTACCTAATCTAAACGCCGTCACTGCCCGTCCCTAGACTTCAGGAATATTTTCGGATCGCATTTTCGGGGACAATTATCACTACATTTATTTGCAGGGGACTAGGATTGGATTTGTAGACCAACATATATAAGAGACTCCAGGCCTTGCATGAATGCCTATGATCCTGCACACCAGAAAATTTGGGCCAAAAGCCATTGGGAGGCCTTGAAAATTGCGATGTTTGTGTAACGATGGTGATTTTACGACTCTAGATCACACTTCAGAGAACTAATCTAGCTGGTAAATTCTGGAGATGATTGTAGTAAAAGTAAAAGTAAAGTAAAGTATAGTAAATGGTGTCCAATATTTATACCTACGGATCAAGCCGGGAGCCTCCCAGAGTTCCCGTATAGCCCCGTAACTGCCATTCTTGGCGAAGGCGTGACTGCTGATATTCTCCACACCTCGTTGTCTCCTACTCAATCCTACCAAGGAGGCCTTCTCCAAAATCAAAGCAAGGATTCGCCGCAACAACATCTTCACGCACGGTGAGGAGGATGACTTCTCAAGGTACAGGAGGTAAAATGCCCCCAATTAGGGAAACATTGCACAACTCGGTTTGCCTGTGGTTAATTTTTGTCTCCTAGAGAACTTGCTCCAAGCACATGGGCACCATGCCAGGGAAAAACCTAAACTCATTCCACTTCTGAAGGACCGTGAAAGAAAAGACTCCTAAATACGGAAATATTGCACAACACGGTTCGCCTGTGGTCAATTCTTGTGTTCTCCACCCAGAGAACTTGTTTTGATGCGAAATATTGCCTTATTGTGTTGACGTTCACATGCATTTGTTTGGATTGAAATGGAGAGCCCTGAGCCCCTTTTCAAAAGCACCAGAGCCATCAAAATAAATCTGAAGCGACAGTTCAAAGCCAAATTTTGCTGGCTATCCTCCTAGCAAGACCCTGTCAAAATCTGGCTTGAATTGATTTCACAGTGGTCAAAATACTGTTTTGATGCAAAATCTCGCCCTGTGCGGGGCCAGTTTAAATCCGGGCTTTGAAGCGGGCCCTCTCACTTTGTTCGTGCTTCGATTCTGAGCAAGACTGTGTCCTCAGAACATTTTATTTCAACACCCCTGTGAAGCCTCCGATTTCAAGGCTCTCCCAGTCCAACACAGCATGTATTCGGCAGAGATTGCATGAATCGGACCTACAAATGGCTGGCTCAGGATGACTGTGAGCTCGGAGAACAACCCGGCAAGAACTCCGATTGAATGGCATCACCTGATGGGTTCGATTAAACAAATTGAGCGTGCGGGGTCAGTTTGAACCCAGTCCTTGAGGCGGACCCTCTAACTGTGTTCGCTCTCTTCTCGAATCATCAGATTTCATGGCTGCACGCTGATGCACTGTTTCGGCATGGCACAACAGTTCTTCTCGGTTAAAGTTTGTGAAAGGTTGTGAAAAGGGGCATTGGCTTCTCATCTTCATTTGTGGCACCTCACAAAATATGTGGAATACGCTGGTGGTTGGGAATGGTGTTTGCGCTGTTTGGGCGGTTTTCTGATCCGCCAACAATATTGGTCGGCGGGGCACAACAGTTCTTCTGGGTTAAATTTTGTGAAAAGTTGTGAGAAGGGGCATTGGCGTCCCATCTTCATTTGAAGCCCCTGTGTTCAGCCAAGAAACCCTCTCTCGGAAACCCAAAATGCGCTCGAAGCTGGAGGCACGCGTCAACTCAAATCCCACGGCTCTCTCTTCGAAGCGTGAGCGTACCGTAACCTGGCCTGATGTTGAGAGGGGGCTGGTGCTATGGGTGCAGCAGATGGAGGGAAAGGGAGAGACTGTGACGGGGGACATGCTGATTGAGAAGAGGCGGAGGTTAGAGAACACGTTCAATGTGCCGGAGGAGGAGAGACTCAGGAATGGTGGATGGCTGGGATCATTCTGCGCGACGTGCATTCCTGATCTTTTACCACGCAAGCAACATTAATATCTGACAGTTACAAAATCAAACAAATTCGGCGCCATGGGGAGGCCGGATCATGTGACGTTCAGGCTGCAGAGGCGGAGCGTCTACGTATGCAGAGCATCCTCGAGGAATTCGATCCCGAGGATCGATTCAATGCTGATGAATAAAAAACGGATCAGCATTTTGTTCACTTGTAGCGAAACAGGCGAAAAACTTCCCCCTTTCATTGGCAAGGCCAAGTGTCCGCGCCCGTTCAAGAAGAAGACCGGTGAGGCGCTCGGCCTTTATTATCGGAACAACAAAAAAGCGTGGATGACGAGAATCATCTGGGAAGAGTGCGTAAATTTTGCTGTTCTAAAGTTTTACTAAACCTTCGAGCACAGATATATTAAAAGGCTCGACAGGCAGATGCGTCGCGAGAAACGATTCATCTTGCTCACTGTGGACAATTTCGAAGGACACAAGGGGATCAGTTACAAACCGACAAACATTCAGATCGAGTTTTTCGAGCCGAATCTCACGCCGTACGTCCAGCCTTGTGACGCGGGCATCATCAGCACCTTCAAGTTGACAGTGAAGAAGAAGAGGAGGACGAGCCAGAGGGTGAGCCAGATCTTACAACAGCCGAGATGCTTTCTCTTTTCCAGAAGCTGGAGAAAGCCTGCCTCACGAAAGGACAGCCCGATCAGAGTATGGCTCTTGCTGATCATCTACGTCGCTTCCGTGCAAATGTCCAACGGGAGGAGTTTTTGACTGCGAAACAAGTTACATGTGGGGAGTTTGACCGGCCCGCGTCGCCTCAACGTCACGGTCAACTTCCACTTTGTAATACAAAGTGGAAGTTTGTATCCGTCGTGCGCCAATGTTGCATCGGTAAACGTCGCTCCGTCCCGCCTGAGACATTTCGATTGGGGGATGTCGATGCAGAGCGGCGGTAGCAGTGGATCAGACTGAGTTGGCCAGGCAGAGCATCGACGAGAGCAAGCTGTTGGAAATATGTGACGGGCACAAATAGCGTGAACGGCTTGTATTGCATAGACACACAGACAGGCTTCATTTTATAAAGAGGGAGATGAGTGTGTTATATGAACGTTTTAGCTTGAATGTTTTCCAGAGGTCCAAAAGACATCGCGAAGATGTCTTGAGGAATATCTGGAGAGGGTCTTCGGAACGGGCGACTGCATATTTGCACTCAATCCACTTGGTATCACGATGGCCAATCGGCACTGGCAGGTCCTACCATTTTTTTGCTGGAATAAGGCTCTCTGGCATGGAATGACTTCTCTCAGGGACCCACAGAGAAATTTAACCTCTGTAAGTTCCACAAATCTTTGCAGGTTCTGGAATCATGCATGCACATCCAGCGCAGCATCACTACGTTCCGCTGCCTCCTAGGCGTAGGCTTGGCTAGGTGATCGAAGGTTCAGGTAGGTCTGCCTAGGAGCCCACGCAGAGTTTTTTTACCTCTGCGTATCTCTGGCGGACTGGGCATGCCAGATCCGTTGCTCGGTGAGAGCCGCCGCAGTTGCGGAGAGCTGTGCCTAGGGCTCTGAGATGTCCACTGTCTGCGGCTCATAATTTGGTTGTCCTGCCCAAGGGGAAATCGGGATTAAAATTTCGTAGTCACACACACTTCATTATTGTTGCTACCTTGCTTACCATATGATACTCTTTGCAAGAGAAATCTTTGAATGTTGGAATTCTGTTTTTCGACTCTGCACGCCACTAGATTCGTTCCAAGCCCCGTTCTGACGTAGGTTCGGTACAAGCCCCGGTGGGTTCCATTGTGCGCCACGGGGTTCAAAATGCCATTGTGACGCACATGGTTCAGAATAGGTCCCTTATCTCTGCGAAGCACAGGATTATCCTATTCAACGAGCTTTGTCTAGGTCTGAGTGTCTTAAATTCAATATCAACTTCAGTCTTCAATCATTGTTACGTCTGCGAGCACCGGCGTGAATACGTACGGTGGTGTTGTATCGTCCAAGAGCTGGATTCAGGCTCGTTTCATCACGGCTAGAAGTTGACTTCATATATGTTTACATACACAGTGAAGGGACGCATAAATAGTGGATAGGATAAGAGCGACGGCGAAGATTATATAGATTGAAAAGTATGGCCCATAGCCTCGGCTATAGCCACCAGAATTGTTGTAGCCGCGACCAGCGCCACAGAAGGTTCCGCAGCCTCCGCCGCGTCCCCACGGAAACAGCCACGCTCAGCGCCTCGGAAGGGCACGGAGGTCCATTCGTTGGCGGTTTTATACACGACCTTCATCTGCTTCCGGCTCCATGCGTGTATCCGGTGGGGAAATGCCACTCTTCAGTCCATTCGTAAAAATTCGAAATGTACTCATCATCACAAAAAGTCGGAATGGGCGTACCGCTCGAGCATCAGCTGGCTCTGGGCAAAATTGTACTCGGAAATTTCCCTGGGGTATCCCTTGATCTGACCTGACGGAAAACACCATCCATTCTGCTTTCCTTGTGGTAGAAAGCCGAATTTAATCAATTTTTTGATCAAGGGTATGTAAGCTGAAATGATTTTGGACACAATAAAACAATACCGCGATGAGCCAGTCAAGACAGGTATTTTCCATCGCGGATCTGATTTTCTAGAAACCGCCGGGTGTCAGTTTCGCTTCACCTAGGCATACACATGAAACTTGCGGCGAGGTTGTGTCTACCCTCTGTCTACCTGGGTAGACGTACGTGTACCATGACATGTAGACACATGTCTGTCTACCTCTGTCTACCCCTGTCTACCTCCGGCTACCTAAAGTAGACAGCCTTCGGCTACCTCCGTCTACCTCCATCTCTGTTGGTAGATACACCCCGTCCGAATTTACACTGCCAATTTCAAGGACCAGAGAAGCGAACCAATGAATGAGAGACTCGGGAGGTCCCAAGGTCCCTAGACAAGTCCGAGAAAGCCAGAGAAGAACGAGCCAACGACTTGGAGGAAACGCGCCATCGGAATCACGGCATCGCCAAACATGTATTGGCCAGGACAGTTTCTCCCGTCGCTATACTTGATAAGAAATCATCAAAGCCCGGACCAAAGAAAACTCGGCCCAGTGTTGCGCAAGTGTTGCGTTTTATAGACTACAGGAACGAATCTCGGGAGTAGAACATCGGAATGTTTGGACCACGTTCCAGGAATGATTGAATCTCGGACGCGAGAAGCCACTCGGCCCAGTACGTGGAAGATGGCCCGAACCGGGCCTTTACCCGAGTTTCTGGGCCCGCTTCTCGGGGCCGCAGCGGTCCAGAGACCATATAAGATCTCGCTGGAGCTGCGGTCAAACTACCCGTATTTTCAGCATGCAGGAGTCGAGCTCAACCGATTCAGGTTTTGGGTCCTCCCAGGATGGTCCTAGCGAGTGGGAGTTCCTAGGACCCCACTCTTCATTCACCCACAACGAAGTCGTGGCTAACAATCCCTTTGGTATATATCCCTTGGTCCCTGAAGAACAATCATTACCTGACAAGGACTCCGTGCAGACATCCATTATCCTCTAAGTCTTGACCAGTTGCATCAGCGGCTGCTCTGGGTTGAAACCACTGTCCTGGGGTGGCAGTTGATAGGGTAAGTTCTGATTACTGCAGACAGTACAGTATTCTCAAGGCTCTCTTATCAGTGACCAACCGGCAAAGCCTACCATGGGCCGCAATGATGAAGATCACGTCCGAACAACCCCACCTCTTACGTGCACCCAAGATAGCACAACATGCGAAAACAAAGAAACGACAAAGGCGATCGTCCGACGCTCACGTCGAGCTCACAATGCGAAACCGCTGAAAGCATCGAAAATTGCAAAGGTCCTAGATGAACGGCGGCGTGGCAGAGGATGGCAATACAGAGTTCGATTAGTTGGAGGAGGCTTCAATGACTGCAGTTGGATACCAGGACGGAAGTTGAAGGTCGACGGAGTAGAAGCATTGTCCATTTGGGAAAAGCAGAAGCAACTGAAAGCTTTGACCTTGTGAGCAGCGGTTATGATGAACTATACTCGCTATGTCGTAAAGTATCCGGAATCAACTTTCCGATGATTTTGGGTATGATCGCAGCCACTGGCCCAAAACTGGTTCAAGTCTCATGAGATATACACCATCACAATATACGACCAGAAAAACCATCAATCATCCCTCATTAGTTGCCAAAATTGTGGTGGAAACCATGTTCTATTGAGCACTCAAATTTCCATGCCCCGGAATTTATTTATATAGCAACAAAAGATGTGCCAGTCGTCCCAGGATTTTTCATGTGAACTCTGGGGGACACGTAGCTATTTCCGAGCCCTTGAAATCCACCGAAATGTTTGTCTTAAAACTGGCAGAAGGGATATACAGCTATTTTTATGATTTGCCCCTCTAATGAGGATGCCGCCCAGAACATTAAGTTCAAGTGACTGGGTGTTTAAGCCCGACTGGACCCTAACAGCAGGGATAAGCAGGCGCTTGACCGATTTAAGCTTTTTGCTTCAAACCTTAATTGTGATCCAGAATATACCAGCCAGGGTTCAAATTGGTGCGGGGGAGTGTGTGAGAGCGAGAATATCACAGCTTTGATCTGACCTATGACTCCTGCACAGCCATTCCCGATATGGAGAGTTCCAGGGGCTCTGGTTTAACAATCAGAGCAGTACGGGCGATTTCAAACAGACAGAACTGCTCAGAACAGTGCTGGGCATCATCTGCCAAATCACAGCATTCGATTCGCTCTCCATACCAAGTCACGCTTTTCTGGGCGTGAGAAAACGGCTATATTTGGCAGGGATAAGCAGGCGCTTGACCTATTTAAGCTTTTCACATCAAACCTTGATTACGAGCCAGAATATCCCAACCAGGGTTCAAATTGGTGTGGTGGAGTGTCCACGAGCCAGAATATCTCAGCCAGGGCTCAAATTGGTAGATTTGTGACAAGACATCAGATATATTTGCAGACGCACAGAAAAGACTAAGAGATACGGGACGTCGAAAAGACTACCAATTGCATTGATATACGAGCCCCGCTCAACCTGCACCAACTTGTCTCCTGTAGCAGCGCTTTAGGCCTCCAGGACTAAGACTTGTTGTGAAAACTGTACCCTCTTGTCTCCTGTAGCAGCGCTTTAGGCCTCCAGGACTAAAGACTAGTTTGTGCACGTAGAAGTGAAACCGCCGCCTTCAGTGTAACTGTTCGCGCCTTAGCCCAGCGTCCACCTTCTGTGTAACCGCCCCTGTTTCGTTGATACCGCCGCCATTCGTGCAGTGTTGGTTGATATTTGAAGTAGTGTCTGTCTGTTGATAGTCTGCCCTACCTTCTGCTTCTTGGCTAGCTGCCAGTAGTGCTAGGTTCTGCCGCTCACAAAGAAACTGAAAGCTCTGAACAGTCTAAAGTTTACTTGAGTCTTGGTTGGTGTGAAGTCCCTGCTACTCCAGCATAACCGTGCTTAAACCACATAGTTTGCTATTGAAACAGAGTCTTATAAAACCTTTGCACACCCTCTTGACGGGTGATACGTACCCTACTTCCCCGAACACACACACACGAGCATTAGGATCGGATTAGTGTTTTGTTTTGATTTTGGTTGGATTGTGATTAGTGACTAGCTCGCTTCACTCTCTAGTTGATTTCATTAGATTACACGGCCGCACCCTAGTGCACCGTTTCAACGAAAGCGATCGAGCTCAACACCGACTCAGACAGAGAGTGGTGAGAGCCTAAAAAACGAACATAAGTACATTACTTGTATGATGGGCATTATTAGTTACTAGTAGAAAATGAAAATATCGTCGTGCTGGTGGAAATTGGAGTCTCTGTAGTCCTTGTCGAGTTAAAAACTATTATTCACATGTTTCAGTGTGAAATCAAACCCGCAATAATCAATTACTACCATTATTCGACGAAATTGAGGGCATTATGATCGCAAGCAATCCAGTATGGTTGCAGACGGAACTTCGTGACAAACTTTTCTCCCAATTTGGGAATTGCTACTGTTCCTCTAGTTTTTAACTCAGGCATCAAGTTATTGTGTAAATAGCACTATAAGAAGGCCCTCTAAAGATCCCCCAGAGCGAAAGTTCAAAAAGTGAAAATATATATTTTCCCACCGAGATTTTTGCGTTTTCGGTTCGGGCCGGTCATAACCGGTGGCTGTGCTCCTTCATCAATCGCGCCTCACGTCTTCCTCCTATTTCACACCATGCCGCGGGTCGCCCAAACCGCCTCTCACCAGCACAGAGGCACTGGGGGGATGTTTTCCAGCCTATCCTTGGGAATGCTGAAACTGAATCAGATGACAACGGGGACGATCTGCAGGAGAGCGATACAGAATCGGACATGGAGGAAGACACCGGCTATTTCGAGGCCTGGGAAGCACAGCCCAAGCCACGGACGTATGATGAGCGCGAAGAGAGATGGCTTGAGAAGCAGGAGAAGGCTGCTGCCAAGCATCATGCCTCTGAGATGCGAAGTGCCGAGAATAGGGAAGGCGGGGCATTGAATAAAAATGCAGGCATGTTTCTTTGCTGTGGAATTTAAACACCAAGTTAATCGCCATCTTTAGGCACTCACAGAGGAGCATATGGTGTTGGGGGCGCATCTAGGCGAACGGTTCAAGCTAACAAGAAAAAACTTCGGGATGCCTTCAAATCCAGTTCTCTCCACATCTCAGAAGATGAATTCAAGCGCCAGTTGGCCGCCATTGATGCAACAGAGGCTCCCTCTGCTGCTAAACCTGCTCCCAAACCGACTTTCACTACTTCTGGGTCACTGCCGGCTCCCCACACTATTGCCAATATGTTTGCAAACCAGAAACGGGCCCGTGCACCCTCTCCTGACGATGGAATTGAAGAAATTTCTCTTCTTCCTGGTGCTTCTTTCAAACGCCTCAGAGCGGAACTGCCCGAGCTTCCTACAGAAGAAGAGTCTTCATCCGACGAATTGGGAGATGAGGAGGAGGATGAGCCTGTGCCAGAGCAGGTTGAGGAACAGGCACGGGAAGAACATGGGGATGAGGTGGTTGACTCTATCATCTTGGCAGACGATGTTGCGGACTGGGTGGACACAGTTCTCGATGATGCAGCCCCGCAGGACCCCAAAGAACTCGGTGCTCTCACTGCTGCATCCCTCAAAACAGCACGCAGGCAGAAGGACTATCGGAGCGAGGTTCTGTTTGCTTCTCTCGTCGATTTTTATTGGTTCTGGGAGCGTTCTAACGGAACTTGGCAAAAAGCCAAGGACCTTGTTGATGAGGGACTTCGGCTCTGCCCCCTCCCAACCATCCGCCGGTTCTATCGACGTGCACATCGCTACGGCAGTGTCTATCGCCTGGGTGCCACAGGACCGATTGCCGAGTTTGCCGTCAAGAAATACCGGTCGCACCGTGGAGTACGTGCAACTGAATTGGTTGATGCAACGGTAGAGTGGAAGGCCAGGGCAGAGGCAATGTCACGAGGGGTGGTTTTGGTCAAGGGCAAGGGCAAGCAGAAGGCTAAATATGTACACTAAAATTCGAAATTTTTGCTCCAGATTTTGCGTTTTTTTTCCCCACGCTATGAGACACCCCAATTTTTTTGAAACGAAAATTTTACACACAAACTATACCTACTTTCATGCCTAATCCTGAATCTAGAAGGCCCTGGGTCAAAATTGCGGCTTGTCATGAAGTTTTGGCTGCAACCATACTTACGAGGCCGTCAGGATCAGAGGGGCGGCTTTATATACTACACAAGCGCACTGCGCCGCTTCGCGCCCCGGCCCTTCGCCTTGGGAACTGTCAGTGCCATTATATATGCATGATGGGCACACTGATTCCTGTAAGTCTGTAACACCTGACGGACCGATCATTGCTTACATACGACAGTCTTTACTTGTCGTTTACCTCGTCATCCTTGTCGTAGCCCGGGCACTTTCGCTGCTCATCGCCGAATCTAACCGTAGTCTTGTTGACTTCGTGTGAGTTCCGGTCCTAGTCTCATTGTCCGTGATTACATACCTTGGCATCAAACTTTCTTTGTAAACACCTCAAAAGTGTCTCAGAAATTAAATGGGGGGAGGAAGCGATCAAATGCGAAAGTGACGTTCAACGTGCAGGATGAAAATTAATGATTCGACAGCATACTCCTGCCGTGCAGACTTGGCTGACTTTTTGCACTTCTTCAGAAACAATAGGTGAAGTCAAAGATCGATTATAGGACCGATTAAGGTGTCAATTCTGAGGCCGATTAATTTTCGAATCCGAGGCCGATCATAAGTCGAGAATCGGTGCAAATCAAGAATCGGTCAGAATCGGTAAAGCGCCTCCGGAGTCGCACAAGATCTTAATCGGCGCGAGAATCGCCCTAACCTTAACTCACTCTCTCGCACGATTTGGTTGTGGGCGTTGCTGAATTACATAATATAATTTCCTTTGTTCCACGGCTACGCCACGCCATTACTTTATCGCGCTGTCGCTCTACACAGTGACCGCGATAAAAAACTTTTTATCTGTTTTGACCAAATATGCGGACTCCGAGGCGCCCAGATCGCGCTATGTGCGAGAATTTTCACTCCTCGTGCTTGAGACGTACGTCATTGTTCCAATTCAGAAGACTCTGGTACTCAGGAAAATATAGAAAACTTTCCGCAGATCTCATCGACACCATCACCTCTTTTCTTTCCCATTTTTCCAACCTCGATACCCTCAAGCTCCTGTGTCTCGACGGCGACTTTCCCGCTATTTTGAGTCACTCGACATTTTCAAATCTACACAGTTTTTCCTATATCTTGCCGGTGCAGGTCTCCGCATCGGTATCCGATTTTGTCAATCGCCACCCGTACATCACGACTCTCGATCTCTACCAGGCCAGCGCTTCCCTGGATCGTTTGGATCCCATGCACTTGCCACGTCTCAAACGATACACGGGATCGCACACATCAATCCTGAAGGCTGCTCGTCCGACAGAATAACCAGTCTCGGACAAAGAACATTGATATGCCAGCCACTTGCGCAGATGCAGAACCAACCAGCCAGACAGGAACATTAATTCGAGGATTTGATGGGGATCCTCAGAAGAGAAAGGTACTGGCCAGCATTTGATGCAGCACTCCAGCATCCTGCGGCACAGTGAGAAAAGAAACCTAAAAGGAACAAAACTGAATTGTGCTAGAAGCTGTTGACCCGGAACTTTACCGCCACTGTCAACGGTTCAAAGCTGTGAACGTTGTCACAGCTTTCATGTATTCTGCGCATCAAAACCCGGGCTTGGTGTGAATCCTTGCCACCTACCAGGAATGAATTTTCAAATGAGCAGTACGCAGCGATGAGAGGACAGGGGACAAAGGTGAACTTCCATTGGGATGAAAGCGAGGGCTGGGCGCACAAAACCTCGGCAGCTACTTGCATTCAATTGTCATTCTACATTCAAACGTTAAATAACATTCCATTAGAATGCACTTGCCTATTAAACAGCACCTCACCCCTCCACAGAGCGCACATGTCGCAAGACGATTCCAGTGGATAGGGGTACACAGCCACATCAATGACAAAAATGGGAGGAACTTCTTCATCCTGCTCGACTGGGGTGCGGTGGCCTTAAAAGTGCCAAGTGTGTAATTTTTGACCGAAAAAAACAAGTTAGACTCTTTGGGTAGAGAATCAAAAGTTATCCATCTTCAATTAGGACACTCTGAGACAATTTTTGGCACTTTTCAGCGTTTCCTGACCAAGTCCGCACCTCTCATTTGGCGGGATCACCAAAACACGCGACGAGGGGGCCCAGCCGGTAAATCAAGTCTCCTTCGCCGTGATCTGTGTACGTGTGATTGCTGACTCTTTGATTGATTTACCGGATGGGGACGAGCCTAGGTCGCCACACATAATCGTCGACATTGGTGGCACCGACGAAGCTATCCTTAGTCTTCATCAATACCAGCTGGTCTAACTCTGTTTCTGCATCAGTTTCATCTCCGTCAGTTCGTTTTGGAACAGCCAGTCGTACGTCCGCATCCCAAGCTCTCTAACAAAACCGACGTAACTCTTCCACCAAAAAGGATTGAAGTTGTGGTTCGTGTAATGATCTGGATGTTTAAGAAGATACAACGACACCATAGGGCTACCAATCTGCAATTTAGAGGTAAGGGAATTCACCATCTGCATCAACAGTTTTCTGCAATTGTTTTTTTTGGTTTGGGCTCCCCCGCTTGGGAAGCTAACGGCGTGATCATTTGATCGCCTGCCAAAAGCGTGGGAATTGCCCATACCCAGATGTCGTCTACGTCTACCTTATATTTTCCGTGCATACCCTGATTCATTTACCACTGTATATATTTCAATTCTCACGATGTGGGAGAAGTCCGGGAATGATGCCACCCCACGCAGCCCTCCGCACAGGATCCACTGGGGTTCCCCGCCCGATGAAGCTGTGCGCCTCCCCCCGTGCCGTGTTCTCATGTTTCTCCGGCCTGCCGCTTGCCGAACCTCCCACCGCAGGTTCCGCCCCACTCTTTCCACCCCACTCAGCCCTGCGCGCTGGATCCACGGGTGTCCCTTTATGGGTGGACCCGCCACCTCCGGGCACCACGAAGAGGCTCGGCTTGCGGACGCTTGTGGGATATACGGTTCCACGGTTCAAATGCTGGGAATGGAGGGGTTGCTGGGGAAGTGACTTGGTGAGCGAGTGCTGCTGTGCGGGACGGTTGGGCCTGTTATCTGTCTGAGCCTGGGACACCGGCCCAGCCCTGAGCATGCGATGTTTCACTGGCGATTGACATCGAGGTGGGGGGATTATGAGAGGCCACGTATGCGTCGAACCGATAGGAAAAGCCACCGCGGGAGACAGGGTTTCTTGGGTGGATGAATCCGAACGCCTACCGAGTACCTCGAGGTCGCCCGTCATGTGCATGTCAAGTTTATCGAGGTCAGCGAGATCGGATTTCTGCGTCATTGAAGACCGCGCTGATGGTGGTCAGCCTTTAATGAGAGTAACGGACAGTAATAGCGCACCATTATCCGGGTACCTGCATTTCCCCGCCTCCAGAATCCCCATTGGAAACTGTCGCAGTTAGAAGATGACGTGGAAACTCGCCTTTGCTCACCTCTCTTGAATCTTTGCTCATGTCTGGATCGCTGACGCAGATACGCTTCCGCGTCGCCTGCTCGTCAGGAATGGTTCTTTTTCTCCTGCCTTTTGGGGCCGCATCTGGCGTTTGGGGGCCAGACTGAGACGACTGGTGGTCGTTCTCGGGAGTTGGAGCTACGCCGGGGTAAGTGCTCGAAATTTAGGAACGCCGGCGGAGTTTTCATGGGTCTGACCGGTCATCTCAGTCATGGTGGTAGAATCGAGAAATCAAAGGTCACGTATGAGAATTCCTCAACTTCACACGATCCCGTGACTGCACCGCCACTTCGATCTTTACCAAGTCCGGGCGCGGTTCTGGTGTTTGTAGTGATGGATACACCCGATTAGGTGTATCGTGTCCGAAAAGAGTGTATCCGTTTGATGCCGCCCAAAAACGGTGTATCGACGTAATACCATCAAAAGATAAGTACACTAAATCGGGTGTACTGTACTATTACGACCAAAGGTTCACTATTTTTAGAATTTTTACTCACCGAGATGACCGAAAAATTTCCTTTTGAATTAACGCGATTTTTAAACACATCAAAAAAATCTGGGTGTCACCGTCACCTGAACCTTTGGTCGTAATAGTACAGTATCGCGAGATGCGGCTGTGCCGATTAGATTACCATGTTGAATTGGCCATGCGGTAAAACGCGCACTGCTTTCGGAGCACCAATTCATTTTTAAACAGCACCGACTTCCTATGAAAAATCCTCAATAAAAAATACCTTTGGTGCTAAGGGAATCTGCAGAATTCTCAGAGCCCACCATAATCAATCTAGCTATTACAAAAAAACTACCAAATCTTCAGCAGACAATGAATTCACATGGGAGGGATTGGAGCTCGGTACGTTTATAGCACCAGGCCGCGCGGCGCCAAAAAAATAGTTTCAGATCTGGAGAATGTGCAGGAACAGTATCTGCACATGAGTTATTTTTCTGCAGGAAGGGAGCTCAAATTTTCTCTTTTCCCTCTTTCCTCTTTCCTTTTTCGGCGCATTTTTTGCAATTCATTTTGGAAGCCACAAACACCGTAACCGAGCCCAAGTCCATGCTTTCGGTACATCCCAGTGAAATAATAAAAGGCGAACCATGGGGCCTCGCTCTCAGCCGGTGGTTCGCCCCCGAGACTTTGACTGTTTTGGCTGTATTCGGGCCGTAAATAGACAGCACGGAAAGACAAATAGTAAGAGAAGTACCGCTTTAGAAGCCTTGTGAGCTTCACGCTGATTGTGCTGGTAGATCTTAGTCTGAGCGACAATAGTACGGGCATCCTGGTTTGCACGATCCCTAGTATCGGTGCGCGTAAAGCGAGAGACGGTACGCTCTTCAGCCATCGAGTTTCCGAGGGCAGAGAGAACCTTGATGGCAAGGTACTGCAAACGAAAAATTTCAGAAAAGAACGGATTGGGAGAGATAGAGAAGTACAGCGAGGATGCACGCCTCGGGAAGCTCTTCTAAGGACCGCCAATACTGAATAGCCTTCGACCATCCCTTAGAGCGCACACTGAACGGCAGATATTGGCGGGTATAAGCCTCGAATTGTGCCTTGTATGCGTTGATGACATCGGCCGAAGTTGAATAGCGACGAAATGCTTGTGTGTTGCGAGCCGACTGCAGATCCTTCGCCAAAACCTTCATCAGAAATACGCCAACCTTTCTATAGCTCGGCATCGAATCACGAAGATCCTGGTCGGTAACCCCCACAGTTACTGGAGTGGACATGGGGGTCGAGATCGGCGCCGTTTTATCGAGCTAGTTGGCAGTCACCTTGAGAAGGACCGGACTTTTTACATGCTCTACAAGGACGGTAAGATGAAGAGAGAAAATGAAGGAGAAGAGGACTCACCCGGGTCAAGTAAGAATCCGAAAGAAAGAGATCTCCGCTTGGCCCATTTATCATCTGGTCATATCGTCGATTCACAATTGAGCAGACCTCCTCCTGAACGGCTAAAGGGATCGATAGAGTATCCTCTTCGAAAAGGTCATGGAGAACTGCTATTCACGGAGGCGGAGGTTTGCCACCACTAGCATAAATTCTGGAGGTTTTACGTTGAGGCTTGGATGCGGTAGAAGGCATGGGGGTATTGCTGGGGGCGGCTAGTTTATGCTCCGACCTTTGACTCTAGATCTTATAATCGAGAAATAGGGTTGAAAATTGACAGCTGACAACAATATATCAGGATCGGAGATCGATCACATATTCTGAGTCAGGTATCGACGTAGAGGTGGTAGACATACCGACCGTCAGTAGAGGAAATCGTAACAAATTCAAGAAGAGAACTCCCACCAACCTGTAGCTCACTGAGCGAAGCAATGGACAACTTCTACGACGACAAAGCAGCTGGTGAGGAACCGGCCTAGTCTTACCAGCCAGTCTAACTCCTACCCAGCTGCAGCCATTGATTTGTGGGCTGCAAGAATGTCCAATGACGAGAGACCAAATGCGGTGGATACTATGCCCGCTGCAAATGTTGACGTAAGTGCTACGCGTTCAGCTACCGGAGAATGACCATTATGCCTAGTAGATTTCCGCTGTGACCTGCAAACGAACCGCCGATGGCAAAGGGGTTTCGAAAAACGGATATAGGGTTTTTTTTTTTTTCAACCCTCAGCGGACCTCCGCCCTCTCCTGCCATATATGGAAAAAGTTTCCCACTCTAGTCCCGGAACGTTCCTCCGGGTCAGGTGCTTCTTCACCGCCCCAATTCAGCCAGGGTACTTTAACTGTGTTCTCCGCACTCATTGTGCAACATTCCAGTGTGATTTAGTTCCTCTGGAGGGTTACTACAACTGTTTTATTACCTAATGTTGCCCACTTTACTCGCCGCGGAAGACGGAATCAACCATGGCGAGTCAGTATCCAAGGAACCTGTCGCTTGTGGAGAGGGACGGGATGTCTGCTCTTCGCTTGTCGCCGTAACAGCCAGAGCAGCAGAGCTCTCACAGAAGGGGCCGCGGTATGGGTTGTCGGGGCTAGGCCCCAGATTACCCCGACTCCTGCTGGTTTCACACTCTGAACTCCCAGCCTGCAAGCACTGGTGAGAGTGAGGTACCACGTCCCCGAAACCCTCTCGTGCTCCAAGAGGGCCCACGGTAGTAAATCGAATTTCATTTAGGTTGTGTTGCATGTGAGGTACGTTTAAAGACTTACTTCGGAGTAAGAAGGTATCCGGGGGGCGGCACCTGCAGCAGACGGTGAAATGGAGACAGAGAAAGAACACGTAGAGAGTGGTTGTGCCTCTGCTCGCAGCGCATGGCTGTGAAAAGGGCGCGTGGAGGCTCAGGTTTTGCAGTGGTACTACCCTGCAAGGAATAAGTCTGTGATGCAGCCTCCACAATTCCAGTGTCATGCTCCCGCGGTTGATGTTTTTTAAATCATGATACTTATTCAAAAGCATAAGAAAATTCTCAACTTCCACTCTAAAGCAGACGCCGAGGACTTCAAAGTCATTTGGTCGATAAACATCCAGGATGTCCTCGCGATCACCCCACTGAGGCAAAGCGGGCGGAGTCTTCCCTTCAATCAAGAAAGAATGCTCTGACTCGCCTCGCATCGTTTCCAGGACGTGAAGCAAGATCCGATGATTATCCTTGCGAACCCGATAAACAAAGCCGCCGTTCATCAGCGTTAACTGTTCCATGTCCCTCAAGGTTCGATTGAGGAGTTCCCATTGTTTTGGAAACTCCTCTCTCTCTCTACAGAGCGAGAGAGCTCTAATCCTTGGTGAAGGAAACCCTCAGGGATAGCGTGGGCACCCTTGGTTCGTGCCTCTGAGCGCCGCGCTAGAACCTCTGTGTTGTTTCCGATACGTCCCAAGGGACGAAGCGCGGGGAAGTCGACTGTAAGTTCCACCGGAGCGTCTTCACTGAGATCCTCATCATCAACAGCAGCCTATAAATCGGTGATTGGATCCAATTGCAGCTCGGGATTTTCCACGGTACGCTGATATGGGTGGGAACCCGTCACCCGTGGCTGTAGGATTTAGACTGCAGGTATGTATGTAGCCAAGTAAACTCACTATCTCAATTCACGACTCTAGCCATCCGTTGAGCCTATAATTTTGCGGTTTCCCGAGGACGTCCGTGTCTAAATGGGTGCTTATTCGGCGTGTGGATAGCAACCCCGGGATCAAACAGCAAGCTGAACGGGTAATGCCGGACCTTTCCCGCAATCGCAGTACCAAACATCGACCTCGTGAACGCCAAGGACGTCGAGAACCACAAATTTCTGCTTCCCGCTCCACGCGCGCCGTAAACGCGGGCACTGGCGATTTGGGTGGTACTCTTGGCCGAGGACAATGCGTAGGCCTAAGTCCTTCAGCGTAACGTCGTCATTAAAGCTGGCACTCTCGGGATCCCATCGCTGTAAATTTAAATGTGAGCTCAGGACATTTCCTTTTTTGGACAAGAGACGCACCCGAATTCGATGCATAGGGTTTCGCTGGTGGTCACGAACAACACAAGACATGCCCAGCAGGTCACCCCCATTACAGTCCTGGCACTGTATCAAAGCCGCCTCACGAGGGCAGTTGGGGTGCCCACACACGCATTTCAGGTATTGTGCATGGTCGCCGCGCCCCTCTGAGCGTAACAGCTCATCGATCCACAGGTGACGGTGTAGGCGCTTCCATTTCCGTAGAGGACGATACTGCCCACCGATTAGTGAACGAGAATTTGGATCCCAAACTACCCAAACGCACCGGTTCTCTCTTCCTCTTACTCCTGGCGCTGGCAGTGTCACCCTCATCTTGTGAAGCGGACATATTGCTGTCAGAGTCGGAGTTGGAGTCGCTGGAGGGAGGAATGCCGTCATAGGCGCCGACAGCGACGTCTTCGGGCAGCCTGTGGTCGCAAGTGAGGTTCCGGTCCCACTTCTCTCCACCACTATGATTACATAATGAAATTATTTCAAAAAAGTTATTGTTTTCACTAGAATAGTGGTAGCACAATGAATACTCAGCCAATTAAGCTAGTTCTTGGATATGCTGTGTATCCGAACTACCGCTAGGGGATGGTACATTCCTCCTGGCAATATTACCACTGATCCTCATTTAACGCACACTTTATTACTTGTATATTAGGCTTGTCCCCATCCAGTATCCAGGTAAATAGAGCCAAATCCATCACTCGCTAACGCTCGGACAGTCCTGGATACCGGCTGGGCCCCCTCGGCGCACTTTAAGCGGGGTTTTGCTTCCCCTGCCATTTCAGAGGTCGGTACTTTGGAAAAATATGCCCCCGACTTTGAAAAAAAGTGCTCAAACTTCGTGTATGAATAATTGATGGTTTTTAATTCTCTATCCAATGAGCCCCACATGTTTTTTGATGGCAGATTTCATGTTGTCGTCGTCATCGTCAAATGATCCGTGCGCGGCGACGAGCTCCACTTGGTGTAAGATCCCAAAAAAATGTGACTTGAAATCGAATTCTGCCCCACTTTGGTATAGGAAGTTTTGACACTTTTTCAGAGCATTTCAGAAGCTCCCAGGTCAATTTTTTCTAAGTCAGGACCTCTGAAATGGCGGGCCATCCAGAACCCCGCTATAACAGTACCAAGAGGGCCCAGTCCATTAACGACAATCTCCCCCTTTGTCTGATTGTTGGCTTTGTCTGTGTGATTTTAGTCATTCAGGCTTACGTCCCCGTCTCTCACTGAGATCCTTTGTTAACGTCGAGTCTACTCGTATATTAAGCAGATCGGTAGCGGCGGCAAGCGCCGGTCCCCTACTCTTGTGCTGTAATTGATTTGTCATTGTTGATATACAAACAAATAACATCATCACATGATCGCTCCACATCTTGCTTCTGACCATCATCATCCCACAATCATAATGGCTAACAATAACGGTCGTAAAAAGGGTGCTATGTCAGCTAAAGCTATACTGTAGTATTACGACCACTAGTTCATGGGGTGTCACCCGTCACCACAAAAGTTCACTGGATTGGAAGTTCACAGCTCGGCAATCAGCCAACAATTCCCATGAAAGGTAATCCGGCGAATGCCGGAGCGAAATTTTGCAATTTTCTAGGCCTATTTGGGCCAGGAAAACTCATTGTCACTGTCACTGACCTTGATTAGTTCGGTTCACAGGTCTCCGTCACCTGTCACCTGAACTAGTGGTCATAATACTACAGTAGTAGGGAAGGCAACTATCCAGGTTTGTGATCTGGCGCTCTCCATTAATCTAATACTGATCAGAGGTTTTTTATACTAGCGCACTCAGGAGCAGACTGATGCACTTCTGGCTTTGATTGCCAAGGGCAAACAGGACAAGTTGCCTAAGGAAGATGCCGACAAACTGAAGGACATGATTGATCATATTGATCGCAAGAAGGGCTTAAAACTCCCCCTTGATGATGGTGGATTCGAATTTATCACCTTCCATCAGATGTATGCCATCATCGACAAAGTGCGGACCGAGAAACTCAATGACAAGGACGTCCAAATCCTTGAGATTGCAGATGGTGTTGGTGATCAAGTCGATATTTTGGCTCAGCCATTGCCGACTTTCGGTCCGACCTACCGAGAGCTGGCCACCTTTCCATTGTTAAAGGATATCACAGCCATGATCAAGGGGATGGATCGTGGCGGTTTCCTCCTCGGAGAATTTCTCATGGCGTTGAGAGCTTTGCAGAAAGATGTTGCTGCATACAGGCGGGAACACACAAACATCTTGGTTTGTCTCTTTGCAATCTAAGACAGTAGATCTAACAATCTGTTACAGATCATCCCTGAATCTATCATGTTTGTGGATGGTCAAAGCAAGACGGCGCAAGATTGTATACCTCTTGCCCATTTTAAGCACTGTGAACCACGTCAGCAGAGGTTTACTAAGATATAGAATAATTTACCTGGAGTCTTCATCAATCCCAATCAAGTTTACCACTTCAACCTCATTATCGGTAGTGTACACAAAAACATCCCTTGCCCAACGATTCATATATCTGTTCACATCCAAACGAGTTGGGATGTCAACAACAGAGAAAACATTGTGTTCAGCAGGAGTCATGAGCCGAGTACTTGCAGTGATAGCACAATAATGGCCACCAAGTGCCACAGATGCTGGCAGTGCAGTGATATTTCCACCTGCTTCAAGCATGAAATCGGAAATGAGGTCGATCGATTTTACGGCATCTTGAAAGATAGAATCATCTAGACCAGTGATTGTAATGCTCTGCATCGAGCGACGTGGCCCTAAGTTTGTACTGAGCCGGATGTTAGCAGTCAAACTTGAATCAATTGTGGACATAACTGGCCTTTGATAACCCTCTACTGTCAAGGAGCAATTGGTGACAAAGCCTACAACACTGAACAGCGCTACTTGGCCGTTAGAGTTGCGATCTGTCACCCAAGTGTACCCATTGTGGCCTTCAAGTATGAACTTCGCATTCAATCTGGAAGTGGATTCCAAAGAATGCAGAAAATGGGTGCCTGGAGCCGGTTCCGCCTCTTGAGCTTTACGAAACTTTGAGAGAAAGATATTCCCTATGATGCATGATGTCAATCAAGGTTACGTCTATACAACCAATTCATACAATCGCGCGTGGCTTTAATGCCGTTAGAGAATGCAGTTGGGTCCAGATGATCAAAAACGCGCATGGCATGCCAGGTGTGTGAAACTTCTTTTCTCCAAACCCCTCACTCAAGATGGGGATTCAAATCATCTTACATACTCGTTATGGAAAAAAGTGATGGACGCTGGGTTTTGGGGCCATATCTCCATGATGGTGCATTGTTTTGACACAAAACCAAATATAGGGCGGATGTACGGACTGGTGGAACATTTCTACCATATTGATGGGATCAATTTCTACTGATTTCCCATTAATAACCGCTCAAATCGCAAAATGGTATTTTCCAACTGACTCCAGGAATTTTTAATGGAAAATGTGAAAAGGCCAGATTGTAGTGCTCGTTGATGCAAATGAATCCACAAGTTAAACCATCTTGAAATCTGCATCTGTTCATGAGCTATGAAGCCTAGCCATTTTTCACTTTGGCCATGTTTTGATGGGAAATCAATGTTTTTTGATAGCATCAATATGCTACAGGTCTTCCACCAGCCTAGTAGATCTCCCTCATATCCAGTTCCAATCACCAAAATATCCTTCCATCACAAATACACGTCCTCAAAATCCAGCATCCATCACTTTTTTCCATAACGAGTATACATGTATTTTCCAACCCATAGTTCCACCTGGAAAGTTGAGTAAATGTGACAGGGTGTCTCTGACAAGCTCAAAGGAACCCTTGCTTTTACAGGCTTCCAGAATGAGGAAGGAGGAACAGATGTGAGAGGTGCGCGAAAGGGCACGATAGTGTAGTGGGCTATCGTGCGGCGTTCAACACGTCGCCTGTCGCTTACGTACAGGAACTTTTTGAGTTCCCTTCGCGCAGGTTCGAATCCCCCCACCACCGAAAAGACACACCTTAGACACTTTTCGGCTTCTCACTGCCGATTTTTCATCGTTTGGCTCTGTTAGGTCCTTCTTTTGGCAACGTTTGCCATCCGCCTCTGATAATCATCCACCGCACGCCATCTCCATCACTCCCATCTTATCTTCGGATCGCAGCCGGACCAACCCGGCGGCCCGCAAATTCCAACTCCGCAGTATTGCGGTCATGCTCGGAAATTCCCGCCGGTTTCGCCTCCCGGCCAGGAGTTTGCCCAGGAGAGAGTCTGGGTTAGAACCGAGAGCCACCAAAAAGAACCGGAAATATCACTGCACAGTGCCGAGAAAGGGAATTCCATCAGTCTGGGTTCGGAATAGGATCAGAGTCAGTGATGTTCCATAAGGCCTTAAGCACAGGTCTGAAAATTCCTAAGGGTTAGTAAGGCCTAAGCCTTAGTGCTAAGGCCTCCGTTTAAGGCCTTAGGGCTAAATTTCCCACGCTTCTGCGCACAGTGATACAGCTCAATTACCGCCTTCAAAATTGGTAGTAAACATATTAAATTGTAACTAGGCAATGTATTCATCATCCGATGGGATCTCCACTGCTCCATCATCCAACCGAGCATCTTCTTCAGCCTCCGCAAGAGCTTCAGCTTCAGCTAGTGCCGTCATCAAACCCCCCTCCGCCTCGATTTCTTCCTGCGACAAGCGAGGAGGTCCCGTCTTCTTTTCGGCACCCCCAAACAAGACAGCAAGTGTCTTCTTCTTCCACTTTGAAGGAGAGGTTGTTTCTTCGTCGGGGTTTGCCGTTTCGTCGTCAGCCGCAGCCTGTGCATCTGCAATCCACTTATTCATCACATCCCTCCAACCCGATGCCGTTGAGATAACCGCCGGTCTTCTGGAAGTCGTGTCTTCATCGGGTTCCTCTTGGATTAAGTCGCGATATCGTGGAACTGTCAGAAGGGCCTCGGTGGATTTGTGTATGGCTCGAGCTCGCAGTTTGACAAGGCCGCGCTGCTGGTGATCGGACTTAATGTCGGCGCCGATCTTAACCAGCGGCGTAAGAATGGGAAATAAAAGCAATGACGGCATGACTTACCTTCGTCATCTTATCCAATTTCTCCAATTTCAGTCGGTTCCGGCGTTGCGTCTGTTTGACTTTCAGATCGGAAAATACACGCTCGCATCCGGCCTGGTTTACGACAATATTGAGTATCGTCAGTGCGAAATCCGCAAGCTCGGCAGTCTCCGCAGTGCGGAGCGCGACCCAAACGGCAATGGGATCCCGTCCCTGGGAAATAATGATTAACTCGTGAAGAAAAGAGGAATCCAAGCAAACCATTCGCTGCTCAAAAAGCTCTTCGTTCCCCTTCCAATCGGCGAATGATTCGGTACATGCAAGGTATTGCAAAAAGGCAGTCGAGAGTTGTTCCTCTTTGACTTTGCGCGCCGCCGGTGAATCTGGATTATCCGGGCGGGCTTTCATCCGCTTATACATCTTCCAAGAATTCAAGGTCAAAGAAAATTGTAGCATTACAAAGCACACACCGTAACCAGTAAATCAAGGCAGTTGAAATGATTGAGGCCTGCTTTGGGACCAAAGCACGAAAGCCGTTCGAACGGGTTGAGGATCAACGCAAGCAAAAAAAGCGGCTGATCACAGTCTTTCCATCGCTTTTCGAGACGTTCTGCCATCCCCTTCGCGACGTCGGGCTCGGGATGCTCGACCATGCGAAGGAACATCCCCACCAAGCTCAGAAGAACTTGATCGGCACGTGTTGAATCTTTCTGATTGATGTTAGTCCCATAACAAATCGGCTCGATGTCTTCGATTAGGGATTCGAGGCTGTCCCAGAACGAGGACTGCATGATGATGTCGCAGAAACCGTTCGCCTCAGCCGTGAACGCAACCTTGTCAGCGCCCTTGGCGGCCCCAACCTGCGCCGCAACAATTGCACCTCGGTTCTGCATCACCGCTAAACGAAGTGCATCCTCAATGCGGAAAAGCCGCATGAAAGCGATACAGTGAGTCGTCCAGCGGGTAAGATTAGCAATGAGATATGCCAGGACCAGGACATAACCCAGGCGGTCCTTACTGATCTGGGTTTGGGCGGCGTCAAATATCATTCGGACCTTTCCGTGGTTGTTAATCCAGCCGATCAAGGCGGTAGCCATTTCGGCGGTTTGAGCAGCGAACTTGTGGACCTTGAAATAGTCGCCAAGTATCAATTGGAACTAGTGGTGGGTCAGAAATTGCTCTCATGTCAAACGAGCCATACCTGGTGTGCCCAACACGAGGGCAAAATCAGATACGGGCGCTCTTTTCCCAATAAGACTCGCCCCTTTTTACTTCCACCGTCCGCATCCGTAACAAAATAAATCACAATGCAACCATATTTACTTTCGAGGCGGTCAATAATGTCGGCGAATTCTCGACACATCCCCGGGCCGCTCTTGTCCATCGATGTCACGTCGACGATTTCGACGGTGTAAGACTGTGCACACAGTCGTCAGGATCTTTCTGAGAGATATTCATGGTCATAACTTACTTTGTAATTGATATTCACACATACACCGTTCCAGGACGCCTTTGTTAGCGCTTTCCAGCCATCAGTACTACATCCCGGTCAGTAAGGAGATTGCACGAGAAAAATTACGTACACCAATCCCAAGGCTTCGCCTGCGAGAATCTGCGAAAGCTTTTGGTGGACGATTGTCGATGCTTCATCAAGTAATCGGCCACTGAGGACCCTACGCGTCGGTATAATACCGGGGGCTTGGCTTCGCAGCATGCCGAGTAGCGTGAGCATTTCTGGATCTTCAAAGAGGCTGAAAGGGGAGTTTGAAGAAACGATGGCGCGCAGAGCCTGTGCTTGAACCGCATCGGCCGCGGAGCCGCTGAAAGGCATATCGTGCCCTGTATATGTCTTCAGCATGGACTGTTTCGCTTTTTTCGGAGCCGAGGCGTCGGAAGACTCTGCTGTTGATCCAGATCGGGCGTGCTTCAACGTTGTGGTAGACGGCAGGGTCTTCTTGGTGTTTTTCGCTTTCTGTAGTGTCTGTAGCGCGACGCGTTGTGCCGTGGCCTCGGCCTTCGCCGCCACTGATGCGTGTGAACAGGGAAGTGTCCTGCCGTCAACGGAGCCCAAGACGTGGGTGATCCAGACTGTCTTCTCGCCCCTTACGGAGCCAGCGGCTTCGCACGCTGCTAATAATTTACTGAGCACGGAACAGCCGACAATTACAGATTAACATTTACATACCCAGGTCAAAGTCCGCGGTGTCGTTTGCGAGGCGTGTGGCAGGATCAGTAGGGAGGCCGCCAGCTTGACGACTATGGTAGCGGGCTCTGCCGCTCGTCGGCCCTGCGATGCCGAGTTTTGATGGCCGGCTGCATACCAAGCGGACCTGGACTTACGAATCCGAGAGCTGCACGGTATAAGTTCACGATTGTATTTACACCCGCATCACGCTACATATCCCTGGTACCCGAAATTATATCTTGCAAGGCCGCACCAGGATGGTATGTTGCGTGCCTCTCCCATCAATAATGACGCGCCTCTCCTGCAGTGCAAAAACTCAGGCGGTGCTCCGCATCGAAGGGAATCTGTCCCCAGGAGGCACCTCTAAGAATTTGAAGCCTTGCCCGCGATGTCTGGGGGTGTTCTTCTGCTGTGACGAGCATCGGGATAGTGCTCTGTCTGTTCACACTGCGCCTTGGAATGAACTTCCGGGAGCGCTCTCAGAATGTGAAATGAGCCGTCAGCTCCGCGTCGACCTAGAGTACCGCACCATCATGACGGCATCTCAGCTCGTCATGTGGCGCTTCATCCGCCGCCAGCAGGCTTGGACCTCGCTGAATGACTTGACCTGGGATGCCGTGTTTGGTACGGACATTCGGACCACAGTGGCAGAAAGCACTTCTGCAGACCATGCCGCGGCGTGCCTTACGTACGGTTTCCCTTGGTGGACGCAATGGGAAAAACCTGCTCTGATTGTTGTATTCTTATTGATAACCAAGACAAAAACGTTGGGAAAAAGTCCAATTCTGAACGTGGGGGACGGTTCCACCGTACCAATAGATGCAAATAGATGCAGGCGAAGTTTTTTTATTGTCGTTTTTTTTGTGCAACAAATACTGTATGTGACTGGCTAGTCGGCTACCTAAGCCTTTTTGGCCCATGCCCAGAGCTTGGAGCGAGCACGACCGGTCTCGGCGGCATCTAGGATGAAGGCACGCTTCTTAGGAATTTGTCGAACACCTTTTTCTCGAATTTACATGAGGTTCTCATTCATGCATGAATTTATTTTCAGCGGCATGCCCAAAAAGGCAAAGACAGCTTAGTTAGCCACCCGCCCGCAAACATCGGTGAGGTTGAAATTGGGGACCCTGGTGCATCTGGAGTAGTACTATAGGTTGTAATGTATCGTTGTGGATAGTTGAACACCGATGGGAGGGGGATACAAAATTGCTTCTGATACACTGAGGAATTGGCGGGATGAATATGCAAAATAATTCACTGCTGAACCAGAGCTACAGTGTATTCTGGACCAAAATAAGGTATAGCTGCGTTGGCGTGAAGTATTTGCACGTACCTGAATGCTAGTTCCGTCCCGTTGATACCAACAGCTCTCACAAAAAATTCGGCTTTCGGGACCACAGAATTGGGATGATTTGGTGTATTGGACCACACTGACGTAGGGTAAAATATATATAATAAATAAATACATCTAGGGCTGAAGAAATAATGATGATAATAGAGTAGACCATACCAAGTTTCAAGAATATTCGGTTCAATCCAGGGCAATTTGGGGTGAATTGGCGCCAAACCCGGGAAATTGCCAAAGGAAGATTGGTAATAAGAGTGGCCAGCAATCAAGTGATCGACGTAATCAACACATAAGGATCTTTGAAAAATACCCGTGGGGGTTAATATTTAAGTAACGATTTATTGTGGAGTTCACCTTGATAGGAGAATATTTCACCCTGACACAGCTACCAATACGGTTGTCCATCCGAAGACCCCTTAAACTCCGCTTTTAATCTATCAGTCCGGCAGCTCCTTGCCGCACCTCCGCTATGAAGAACTGACCAAGATCTGAGGAATTCTTTGAAAACATCCCAAACAGGAATTTTTTCATCCACGCCTTTGGCGCTGCCAATGGCTGTAAGCCATTCCCGGTGCCTCCATTAGAAAATTCTGGAGGCGGAATATGCAATAATTGCATTTCAGAGGTACCTGTCTCTTCAAATTTCCAATTTCCTTCTTTTTTCAACTGAGACAGTAGGTGAGATATCAGCAAGCGGCACGGATCCAGGGCCGCTGTCCCCAGTCCTCAACTGGTGAACATTTGCCTCCTGCTTGCGAATTACCTGTAAGTCGATCTGGTCCTCCTGCACCTTAGACAATCCACCGCCCGGGGGGCGTTCGTGCGTGGAATGGTCGCCAAAATGCTCCCAAACAAGGATGATTTCTCCACCGCGTTCAACCTCGTAATGCAATGAACGCGCCTCACATCTGTCGTGGACCAGAGGTGTCTCAAGAGAGTAAGTGCGAGATGTGCACCCATTTTCCAGCTGTTTCTGGCGGGAAGCGGCCTGGGTTTTGGGGCGCGTAACCCGCCCGCAACCTTCGCATCGGAACACACCAAGGCATATTCGCTGTTCTGCTGCATGACCCTCGTGCTGAACAGTGCCATTGGACCGCCACCCCGACTTGTTGTGTTTCCATTTATGGTCCTCCTCACCTTTAACGTGTTCTCCTCGCCCCTGATCATAGTCCTCGGGAAATCCATGGTCTGTGGTGAGGACCCATCACAAAGAAAGACAATGAGAGGTTAAGGGTGAATGGGAAGGGCTCATCCAGACCTTATGCTTAGGCGGACACTTAGAGCCTGGGTCCAACAGGCGCCTGCGCTGGTAATCACACCGCCGTTCACGGCAACTGGGGCATCGCTTCCACCGGTGGCTCCTTGGATCATGCCACATCAATGGATCATTAAATTTTTCCACTACACACACTACTCCTGGCCATGAATCCTCTCATATATAGTGTTAGGTATCCTATGGGCATCTCCTGAATTAATTTTCAGTGCTCAATGTAATTCAAACCCGAATGAGATGTGTTTTGGTGTAAATCAGGATGTACTCCAGCATCAATCAACTTTCCGATTCATCTCTTTTAACTCAATCCATACCATATTGGCCTCAGACTACTTTTTCTGTCGAGTGAGTCATCTTAACAGAATCGTAGGAAATATTCATCCCGGCGTGCGCGAGGGTGCCGACGACTTTGCGGGGCATGCCCGAGCAGAGGAAATATAAGCTACAAGGGATAGCACAAAGAATATTGTTTTCGGATGGAGTCTTAGCTAGCCACGGTATTCTCATTGGCCGCACGGGGTGTCTAGGCCACAGTGAGAAAGATCCGACGGACCTGCGGCGTATGTTCTCGACAAAGTTAGGTTACGTCCTTTTCGAAATCGAATTCTCGGGAGTGATCTCACGGGTAGATCTTCGGAAATGACTGCCGAGGTCGTCCATTTCGCGATGTACTTCGCGCAAAAGTGGGTCTAAACCAAATTTGTTCTCGAACCACTCGTCAAGCTTCTTTCGGCTGCGCTTGTCCTGAGAAACAAAGTTTTCAAGGCCGTGTTTCCGATAGAATCCGTCAGCATTATCGCGATAGACGTCTTAGAAGAGTCATAACGAGCTCGATTGGCGACATCCTCATCTCCTTCAGAACCTTCACTATAGACAGAATTTTGGCCTCCGGAGGTATTGTATGGGTAGCATAAATCCACGCTCGAGCGCAGGGAAACTTTCGGGCGCTTGGGACGACGCCAGCAGCAGTGTTATCCGTTATCATCGTCTCTGGCTGATCCTTCGCGATAACGGGATTCTCGGCCTATTTCGGGGCCGCTGCCGTCGAATACGCGCCGGTGACGTCGCGGATGCGGTGTGCAAGGGTTGAAGTAAATCACCCATATTGTAGCTCTGGATGTGCCATTGCATCTCACACTTTGAATTCTGCAAAAAATATGCAAGTGAAATCAAGTTATCTAAACCCATCGAATTCCGATGGCTTCCGGGATAGCCATGTAACAACGCAAGTGTCAAGCTAATCGCTTCGGCTAATCCACCGACAACAGTTACAACCTCTTCCGATCCTCCGCGACAGATATCGAATGTCGCTTGGTGGCAGCCGAGGAGTCGCTGCACAACAGGTATCTCGGAGGGTGTCGGGAAAAATAGGATGAGCCAGACACCATCCAAACGCGTGAATGGGAAAGTGCAGATGGCGAGGAATGCGCTCACCGAAGGTAGTGACGCCAAGTTGGCGTACGTGTTGAATAAGATCCGGGGATTTGGCAGGTAACTCCAGGAAGCGTGCCCATCGACGTTCGTTTGAACCTCCGTCAGATAATAAATACAGACGCCTGAAAATATGGGCCTGCGTGGCGTAAACCCAGGAACGGGAAACCAGAGCACACGCCGGCCAATCCCTAGGTGAGTCGCGGAGGAAACCGATTATGTGGTCCGTGAGCTCCTGCGCGAGATGTCTGCGCCGTTCCATTTGGCTCAGGAGTGAGTGGGAGTAAAGAGGATAAAGCCACGAGGCTGTGCTGAGTCAGCTCTTCGGCGCGTTTGATCCGATGCCTCGTGTCGATCTGGCTCAGGTCAAGGTTGAAACTCGAAAGATGTGCCTTCACTTCGCTCCGGCAATGAGAATACAATCAGCGTTTATTTCAACTTGAGAAATATACGTCCAGAAACAGTCTTTACAATTGTAATTACTGTACTTTTTCCTTCAAATCGGTAGTCACGCGTCACGCACCCCTCTGTCGATCACGAAATTCGGTCGAAGTCACGCGTCACTCGGGCCTCTGTCGAACCTCCAAGCGGTCACGCAGGTCCCCAAACTGCCCAAAAAGTGTAAAAAAGACGAAATTTTCAGTTCAAATGCCGAAATTTTGGGGGTGTCACGCAAAAATTCGGCCGCTGCCGAAATGTCGAATAGGTAAAATGGGTCACACGTCACACCCCCTGTCGATTTGAATGAAAAAGTACAGTATATCTCAAGCCACCTACACGGCCCAACTACCCCCTTTCCTTAGTGGGGATATCATATATATATCCCCACTAAGGAGAGGTGTTTGTCCGTGGGCAGAGCGGCTCTACGGACGGGACGGAAGCCGTCGCGACACCCAACCTGGTAGAGTCAGAAAAGCATCAACTTAGTGCTCAGTTCATCCCCGTTGGTGAGCCTGTCAATAAATTTGCTGCTGTCCAAGCTGCTGGAGTTTCAATGATCTTTTGGAGGACTTGTGGAGTTGTTTCAGGTGATCTCAAAAACAAGCAACGGCTTGGTTCTAGAGCTGGAAAAGCTTGAAATTCATTCTTAAACCAACTCACTTCATATTTGATTGGAGCTTACAATTGCCCATTCAAAATGACTGACGAGCCTACCGCTACTCTGTCTTCCTCAACCCCGTAACGTGAGGTTGGGTAGGAGCCTGAGGAAAAACAGTGCATTGGGTCGCACTATCCCACATTGGAGCCAACACAATTCTAAGACTTTCTGTCTCTTCAGAATTCCGTTCCAGGCAGCCACAACCTCTCCATACTGAACCAGGTGATTCACTTGAGTTTTGCATCCCAGATTGTAGCCAGCACCATTCAATGTCGCAAGTTCCATCCAGGAACGATGCGCAGAGCCGTAAAAAAAGTTCGACGCGGCCACAGGCGGAGGCGACAATATCCTGACAGCCGCGCAGATATGGAAATCGATCAGACACGAGGATATAGCCAGAAGCATCCGCTTTTTCCTGTGGATGGCCATATACAAAGGCTCCGCCCTCGGCGATCACTGGCGACACCCGGCTCCTCCTAGCTCAAATTTGTTACTTATCACCCGAAAGTCCCATTTTTCGGCCCCATGAGCCAGAATGGAACCGGCCTGGTCATATGAGGTGTAAAAATGTATCAAAAGAAAATTTCAGCAAGATTTTGCCAAAATATCCGAAATTATCCGCCTGAGGCCGGTTAGGCGGAATTTGGCCTGATTAAGTTACCTCGTCAGGAATTACGGTAAATTATGCCGGATTATATGACATTTGGACAGCATTAAATCCCATTTTTTCCCTTCTCAAGAGCCAACATCCCATGAAGTTGAAAATAAAATCAATTAGCAGCTATCTACCAAGGTACACTACCAAGTAACACAGACAGGAGATGAAAGAAGACCGGCGCAGTGCGAACTTGAAGGACTGCTGCTGTAGCGATGGTCAAGGATTGAACATTGAGGTTTGTACAGAGTTCTGAGGGTCGTGCACGACTTCTGTTGTAGGGACGGCCAAAGATTGAACATTAAGCTTTGTATCCAGCTTTGAGGGTTGTGAGCAGTGTGAACTTGAAGTTGTGACTCGAGTGACATTGATGACCCCGCGACCTAGGAATCTGCCAACGAGTTAGTCTCTCGTAGACAGACGCTACAAAAAGTTGAAGCTTGTACCTCGCTTGTTTGTATCGGAGCCCGAGGAGGATGATGAGTGGAAAGACTGGGAGAAAATGCCGCCTCCAATGACATATGATGAGAGAATGGAGAAGCGTGCTGTGCAGAAACAGAAGGCAGAGGAGAAACGGCGGATTGTGGAGATGCGTAGTGTGGGGTATTGTCTGGCAGGTCCAATGGACAATAAGAAGGGTGTGCACCCTTTACATTTATTTGTTGGGTTATTCTAATTTGATTCTCATGAGGTAAAAAATGGGGCCCGTATGTTATTGGGGGCGAGTCGACACGCACATTACAAAAGAAGCGTAAGAAACTTCGGGAAAGCTTCAAAAGTGGTGTGCTCCCCCGGAAGCGTGGCGTCGCGGCAGTCGCGGCAGTTCTCGCTGCGAGCTCCTGGTGGGAAACCTGCCGACCGCGGTAAGTGCGGGAAGCGGCAGCGGACGTGGGTGCGAAAGCTGAGAACGCGCGCGCAGGGCGATCAGTGATACGGGGAGAATTCACACTGCATACTTCCCGGCAAGCGCCGGCAGCGGTGGGCCCTTGTTGGTCGAATTTGCGAGCAGGAGCGCGGCGGGACGGCGAACAGCACGTAGGATGCGGGATAAGATGCATATTTCATATCATTGGTTGCTGTATATCCTCCCATTTGTACACATGTTATACATACATCTAATATCTACAACTCCCCAATTTTGTAGCATGATTGGCACAGAAATACACCCAGCGTCGCCCGACGGATTTCAAGGGGCAACACAGGAATTTACCTAATTGGGATAGTTATGTCAGCCCGCCCTGCAGGATTTTGGCAAACAATGGCAGACACGCTGGACGCCGTTGTCAACGACGAGCTTGCCAAGAGATCGTTTCTGCTGGCAGCGGCAGAGAAGCAAGTGGGTCGCCTACCCAAACGGTATATATATAATAATATCTCTCGTCTGATACATCTGTAGAAGAGAGGGTTGTCCAGTGTGTGGACAGAGAGATGCTGGTCGTGCTGGGAATATAGAGTGCAAGCGTGCCATGAGATGCCGTGTGCCCGAGAAGATGAATCTGGAGTAAGTGTAGAATAGAATGTGGGCTCGGAAGAATATAAACTCAGCTCAGGCTCGGGATCGCACAGGAAAAAGACTCGGAAACTCGATGGTGGTGGTGGGAAGCAAGAGGCAAACCCCTGTACATGACAGTGTAACAACTGTAAATACGATCGGATCCAAATATAGCTAAAGTGTCCATGGTATATGTGCCTCTGCTAGAGCGAAACCCTCGCCGTCGAACCAACCGGGAGCTACGCAAATATGGAATAGGGAGAGCACGTTGCGCCACTCAACGGTGACTCGTGGGTGCCCAGTCCACAGTCGGCTCGATCCCCGGCGTAGTCCGAGAAGGCCGAAGACTTGAGATCTCACTCGTCGCGTTGGCGTACGTAGGTGTAACGAGAAAATGTCTGTAACGAGTCAATAAGTAAGTAGATAAATGAGTGTATGAGTGGAAATGTGAGGGAAGAAAGATATGAATCAAGAACCAATATTTATTGCGGTGGTTGGAGATTCGGTGAAGAAGAGTTGAAAGGATTGTGGATGTGTGTATGTAGCGCTCAAGGAGATTCGGGATGTCGGTGATGCGGAGATGTGGTACTCGATCCGAATGGGTGGTTCAGACGGCCAGCGCACGCGGAGTAAAACTCAACACAGTCAGGTGATCGGAATTGTTGAACTTGTAAAATGCCTGAAGGGACCGATGGCGATGTGTGAGCCATACGGCACTTCCACACATCATGGCGGATCTCTAGTGAGAGATCCTGATACATCGTGGCGGATCTCTCACGAGAGTAGGTGATGTATTAGTGCGTTGGAAAATATGCGATTTGGTGCTTGCACAGTGGACGACATTGAGTTCCTCAGATCCAGAGTTGCGAGTGATCGTCCTGGGCATCCACACTTAGATACGAAATTATTTCGCAATGTGTCTGTCATCACCGGATTAAACATCCACAAAGATATGATCAACGATGAAGGAGTTCGCAGATTTGCCCAGGATACAGGCCAGGAGCTGGTACTTCCAGATGGAGTCAACATGACAGCACTTTGGCGGTGTAGGACACCCACTCGCCAACAGGATGAGTTCACCCTTGTTGACACACAAGACCAGAGGCAACCAGATGCTGGGCAACTGTGGTTTATATGTGAAATTCCCAAGCTTGTAGGATTTTCCGCATACTATTCAACATCTAATGGCATTCGGGTGTCCCAGTCCAAAGATTCACAGGTTTGTAAGACTCAGCATATCATTGCAACGGCCTGGGTTAGACAACTCGGGCCAGCACTGTGCATTCAGAAGTGGAATGAGTTAGGGCCTGACTTGGATGACGTTATCCACGAAGACTCCCAGCTAATTGTAATTCCCGGCAACATGATTTGCCGGGGGTCAATTTCCTTGTGCACGGGTTGAGAGGTGCGTTCATCCAGCTGGACTCTGATTCAACCAGAAAATGAACACTCATTCCACTTCTGCAGTCACATGACCGGTCCGGCCTCGGTCCGTGACCCGGGCCGCCCAGACATGCCACCTCCGTGTGGCTTTGGTGCACTCTCTTCTCTTCCTTGAAGTTCCTTCCACTCACACACAGTCCTGAAAATGCCTAAAATCTCAAAAGCACACCAGAATAACCTTCAAAAGGCCTGAGACTCACACAAAGCCGGGGCCATAATATCTTGGGGATATAGTAATGTGAATAGCTGGTGGATGTCTCAACTGATTCCCTTGGCCTATAAGCAAAACCTCCAGGCAATATATTGTATTCTGATCCTGAAAAACAGCACACTTTGGCCATATCAGTAAATCGCACTATGGTCCTATGATGTGCTCCTCCATGAGGTAAGACATCCCAAACACACCTTTTAGAATTGTATCAGATATTTATATCAAGAAAGTGAACAATTGACACAAGGGGCACTCTATATCCTATGATTTAAGGTGATCTTGTTTCACATTGTTGTTCACCACAATCAGCATGCCACAGGGTCATAGATAGTGTCCTGAATACTCCTACCAACTTTCCTAACCTATATAAACTGTTCTGAGCCAAAAGATAGGCCAATATATGATAAGAAATCCTAAAAGTGACAATGACACCTTTTCCCTGTGATGAATAAATAGCGATCTAGACACATTCAAAAAGCCACTTACCATGGAATGCCGTCGACATCGCCTGGGTAGACGATGGAACAATTGCTGAGCGGCACTGACCGAATGGAGCGACTTTCCGGCCCCGTGACGCTATTACAGTTTCACGGGATGGAGTGCGATGGTCTGCAGCAGTTTCAGGGCGTGACACACCTCCACTACCGCGCCCACGCGAATGGATGGAAACTGGGTTTTTACTGCGTGCCAGAGCATTGGATGATGTCTCAGAGGTCTCAGTGGTATTCTGAGGTCCACCACGGCCCGAGTGTGGATAGAGCGCGTATTCGATGCTGAACGGGATGGGTAGGCCATGCTTCAATCAGTTTCACGTAGACTCTTTATGTATGCCCCAGTCTTGAGATGGCGAATGTCGGCACAAAGAATTGCTTGTGGGACAGTGAAGGCTCCCTAAAACGGAGATATCTTGATACAATGTACTGTAATAACAAATCGGAGATAAGGAGAGAGGAACTTCGGTGGTTTGGAAGCCGGTAAGCGCAGGACTAGTCCATGCCGAGGAAGTCATTCCCAAACCTTGTACACGATATCAAGGATCAGAGAAGTTCAAACCAAGAGCTAGCCAATGAACGAGAGACTCGGGAGGTCCCCGAGTCCCTAGACAAGTCCGAGGAAAGCCAGCGACTCAGAGGAAACACGCCACCGGAATCACGGCATCGCCAAACATGTGCACATACGTCATTGACAGCGGTAGCCATCGGATCAAAGAATCTTCAACATTCGTGGTGCCTAACTCCCTTACAGTTCACTGTGGACTTCGTCGACCGTTCACCGGCGAAACACGACGTTGATGTCAGCCCGACTACGTCTACGTCGGTCTACCTCGGCCCGGGTCCGTCTACCCCCATCTACAGTAGAATACATGTAATTACAGCTATTTGCATATGTAATGACGCTCCATCAATTTTTATATAGAAGAGCAAACAAAGAGTCACCTTCTCGTCGCGCTCATTGCGAGCCCAATTCCGAACCAATGGACACGATTTTATGCGCGTTCCGACCGGTTTCAACGGGGCTACAAGATTATTGTAGCCTTTGGCTCCAGTTCAGACTTTCAATTTTGACCAAAATCGGCACTTGCTTCGCTCGCTTCCCCTTTTGCAACGTGTCTGCTGGAGGCAGTTCTGAACCAAATTCCGTGGCAGTACGCCCGTTCGGACCGCATTATCAGACGCTTTGCAATGGTGCCCAACTTCTGTCGCAGTTAGCTCGATTTAAACCTCAATTTTTACTTGGGCTGAAGTGCCTCAACGCGACTTTTGCTCCTTCTCACTGGTTTCTCATCCTTTTTTCTTAAATCAAGCTGTATTGCCCTGGCTCTGCACCCACCCTTCTCCCTAAATTCGCCGTCCAGTAACAGTATCCTCAATTTTCTTGAAACATCGGAATTCTCAACAACTCCCCGGCTATTTTTGCTTTCGCTCTTTCTCACCCAGTCTTAGTCCCTCTTACTAAAGGGTATGATACTATGCTCATTGGCCCTACGGCACACCTCATTTCCGTGGGTAGCACCCAATCACTGAGTGGAAAAATCGCAAATCCTGCTCCTGCTTCAGTCATTTCTCAAATTGAACTTGGCTTTGTACCAGTCCCTATTTCAGGCTGAATTCCTGTGGTTAAAACATTGCCAGGGAACCTTGTTGAGGTTAAATACCTAGTAGAGTGTAGTATTAGCCTGCAATTTATTTTAGGTGAATCCGATAAGGATTGGGGGAGAAAAAAAAAGTGGCGGACCGGTCGCTCACACCTCCCTGAGGACTTGCTTCAGGCCCACGAACATGATTCCACAGAAAATCCGTACCCATTCCACTTCTGAATGGCCAGGAAGCAAAATACTTCCAAACATAGAAATAGTGCACAACTCGGTTTGCCGGTGGTTAATTTTCGTGGTCGTCTCCCAGAGTATTCACTTCGTGCCCACGAACATGATTCCATAAAAAAATCCATACCCATTTCACTTCTGAATGAACAGGAAGCAAAATACACCCAAATATAGAAATATTCCACACCTTGGTTCGCCGGTGGTTAATTTTTGTGTTCGTCTCCCAGAGTACTTGCTTTATGCCCATGAACATGATTCCCTGGGAGAATTGGTACCCATTCCACTTCTGAACGAGCAGGAAGCAAAATACTTCCGCACCTCTCTTGCCTCCGGACCACTGGCTGTATCCAAGCGAAGCACCATGTGGCTCCTTTCCCCAAGGAGTCATCAACGGTCTCGGCAAATACCCCGGCAGGGTTTGTGCAAATTGCACCTGACACGGCTGGCTTTCCGGTCCTGGATCCGGGTGACACCTACCTTACTTGCCTTCTTCACATGTTAACCCTTGACACCATATACCTCCCCTGCAGTTGTTCTCCGAGATAGCCTCGTTACGCCCGCTGACTTTGGTCCGCCGGTTCCCACACTCAGTGAGACCGGTCCATCTGAGTTTAAATTTACATGGGGAGCGATCAATCACGTCGAAGCCTCCAGAGTGTTACCAAGGGGGGTAGCATACCGTTGAGAACAAGGTTCTCCGCTCAAGATCTAAAAATTATATTTAAACACGTTTATGAAAACAGGCCACGCATATGATACCTCTTTGCACCGTGTTGCAAATTTACGATGCTACGCGACGAATATTTCGGGGTCGAGGAACCCGTGCCTCAAGACGAACGGCTCTGCGGGTGTGCGAGACAGATGTGAAGATGCCGGAACATGTCCTAAACGATGACCTTGAAGTTTTTTATGGTGTTCCCGTGTTCCGAGTAGAAACTTGACTGAGGCTGAGCCGTGTTGATGTGCCGACCTTCTTTTTGCTCATATGTGTTCGTTTATTTCTGCCGCGGCGGGGAGGACTCCAAGAACCAGGGCCGTCAAAATAAATCTGAAGAGACAGTCTGAACCAGAATTTTGCTGGCTATCCTCCCAGCACGACCCTGTCAAAATCCGGCTTGAATCGATTGCACAGTGGCCAAAATACTGTTTTGATGCAGAATCTCGGCACATTGTTTGGTGACAGCCTGCATTTGTTTGGATTGGCATGGAGAGCCCTGAGCACCTTTTCAAAAGAACCAGGGCCGTCAAAATAAATCTGAAGAGACAGTCTGAACCAGAATTTTGCTGGCTATCTTCCCAGCATGACCCTGTCAAAATCCGGCTTGAATCGATTGCACAGTGGCCAAAATACTGTTTTGATGCAGAATCTCGGCGTGCGTCTTTCAGTGGATTCCGGCTGAGCTGCAATCTGAGGAAAAATACTCATAATGGGTGCGTTTAGGGCGCTCATGGCGCACGGATGTCACAAGTTTTTGCAAGTAAATGTGGCCTTGTTTACTTGTCACATGCCTATATTGCCTCCGAAACGTGAGCGCCGGTGTCGATCCATCAACAAAATCTAGACTAATCTCACCCACCCTCATAGCTCTTTTTATCCCAGGGAATGACTACGGCTCGGATATAGAAGAATACTTCCCTGAACGAATCGGTGACTCTCCAGGTCACCAATTCCGTGAATCTCAAGCGACACTCGCTGAGGCTTTGTCCAGGGCTTTCTCACAAGCGGTCCGCATCGCCATCGTTTCGCTCGATGACTCCGAGGGAGGCAACAAAAGGCCCCGTTGGGACTCGGACAGCTCTCACCATAGTGGGTCTCATCGTATGGTTCTGCTTCGTTATTTTTGACGCACTGGGCTAGGTGTGACCTCCAATGATGAGACCGCCCACGACAGTCTCTCCCCTCATTTGCGGCCCGCAACTTCGTCGTTCCAATATGACCCGGCGCATCCGCCCATTCCCCCGGTATCGACTTGGTCCGCCCCGACCTGGACTCCGACTTAGACCCCCAGCAATCCTACGAGCTCTTCAACGCCGGCCACGGGGGTTACGACAAGCGCCACCGGGACGATCAGCACCTCTTCTGCCTCGACTTCGACATCCGCCTCGACTGGCAGTAGCCCCGGCTCTTCTCCTCCCGTTGCGATTGGTTCTGCTCCGACGGCCCCCGGGCCAGCTGCAGCGAGCATCAGCTCCGTGCTACAAACGGCTCAAACCCGTCTGAGTCGGTCCTCGACAGGAGCTACAGTGAAGAAATGGGTCCCCCCTCCGCCGAGGGCAGGGCTTAAGGTTCCCAAGCCCAGCAATAATCCTTGGAGAACCTGAATACTTACTTACCCTTGCGCTAATTCTCGACGAAATACTCCCTCGACACTCAAGATACATCAATTAGTTCCACCTGAGCATCATTTCTCGAGTTTTGGCTGGATGTCGATATCTAGTAGTTGTGTGAGACTATGAGTGAGTCCGGGGTACTTTTCTCACTTCTTCTACACCTATTTGACTCATCTATGCTGCAATTGACCGAAGATATTCCCCGTTACCACCTATTGCTGCCGGACCAAATAATCTAGTCGGACAGAAGGCTGCATCCTTGTTTTGGTTGGAAGGCTGGCTGGTTTGGACTACAATAATTGTTGGAAATACTCAAACCAACACTCTGAAGTACTGTACTATTTCAACCGTAGGTTCAGCGGGTGTGCCCTGTGACCTCTTAGGTTCAACTTTTGATTGGTTCAATTGCCTTTTGGGGCAATTTTTCGGAATTTGCCGACTTTTTTTTGCCTAAAACCGCGATCCTGGAGGCCAGTGACCTGTGACCAAAATTAATCGGGTTTAAAATAGTGTTTACTCAAGTCTAATTGGCAACGGAGTCCCAACGTGTAACATCCACGGTGCAGTGCTGACCGTACCTACCCCTCGGGTCCCAAACGGTACGGTCTTTGCGTTGAGCCCTTGCCCCCCGGGACGTAAGTAGGGCAGGACAGCACCTACCCCTCGGGTCGCAAATGGTACTGTCCTCCCGTTGACCCTTGCCCCAGCGGCCGCAAGTAGGGCAATGGAGAATACATACCCCTCGGGTCGTAAATGTATTATTGTCACATCAACAACATGACTCCCATCATATTGACCTCCGGGTCCGAAGGGATGTTGTCGCGACATCTCTTGTCATGATGCAGTGCCTCGGGTCCGCAATACAGGATCCCTCGGTACCGCACACAATACCTATATAAACCTGGCGAGACAGAGAAAGCTCCTCAGCTTCTCACTCTGTCTTGCCAGGTATGTCTCTTTGTTGCCTCGATTCTCTTCGCTATCTCACTCTGTCTTGCCAGTCCCGTCTTATTGCGCTAGTCTGAATATACATATTCCATCTAAATCTCATCCCTACAAATGACCGATGGACTCTCGTCTGCCACCGAGTTCTCTACAGAGGACCTTCGATCCCTCACAGAGATCGTCGCACAGTACACCGACGACGGCGCTGAACGCAACGACACCATCTCTGCGCTCACATCGGGCATCGTCTCGATTTGCTCCCTACGCAACATCGCGTTCAAACCCGAGCTCCTTCTCCCGTACCTCGAACAACTGGACGCTCATGACGCCCAGCAGCAGGGCAGCGGTGGCAACCTTGGTGGAGGTCAGGGCGTCAGCCAGGCCGGGAGTGAGCACGTCGACCAGGACGGTGACGGCGGTGACGACACCCCACGCGGCGGCAAGCCCTCCCTACTCGACCGCATTTCCGACGGTGACGACGACGGGTCGCATCGCACTAAGCGCTCCAGGGTCGACACTTCGGCTTTCGCCTGGCGGTCCCGCACCAATGAATTCCTCGACTCCATCGTCCTCACACAGGGTCATCGGGATATCCAACGACAAGTCGAAATTTACTCACTCGACACTCGCGAGACCCTCCGTGACATCGCCAACTCCTTCCATGCCCCGGCTCTCCCCGATTCCCAGTGGAAGAACGTCATTGGTGACCGCTTCGTGGATTTCGACTCCATCCTCACCAACTCCTACGCCATGGAAGCGGAAGAACCGCAGCAGCTTGTCCTCGGTGACACCCACGTGGAAATCAAAAAATCTAAAGTGGTTTCGAAAATCTCCACCCATGGTCAGTGGATCATCGCCTTCAGAGCCTACGAGGACGCCGTCAACTTCGCCTTCGACGGCAGGCACGCGGAACTACGCACCTATTGGGACCACATCAACGACCTCTTCAGCAGTCGCACCCCTGACCTGCACGGGCGCATCCTCAACTACGACCGTGCCGCGCGCATTTTCGTGGGGCAGCGACGCGACGTCCTACTCAGCGAGGTTCACAAGTTCCGCCACGTCCAGGACGCGCACCTCCTCGATGGGGGGATCGCAGTCACGCCCTCCTCGAGTACCGGTGGCGCTGGCCCCAAAGCCAAGTCCCTGGGTGGTACAAAGCGCAAGCGAACACAGGAGATTTGTCGCAACTTCAATCGCGGTCAGTGCAAACTCGGCACCGGATGCAACTACCAGCACGCCTGCTCCGAGTGCCATGGACGAGGACACGTCGCACCCGACTGCCCCGACAGGACGCGCCGTTAGGCCTGAGCTTTCTGCTAGGTCGGCGACGCTCTTCGAGTCGGCCGCACGAAGGCACATCGGCTGGTTCACGGAGCCGGTCGATGGCGAAGACAAGACCTCCGACACGACCTCCTTCCTACCCAAGTACATGCGCGGTATGGGCTGGAAAGGTGATCAGCCCTCGTCGTACAGCCGTACCGTCCATTATACGGAAATCGACGAACCTCTTCCACGACCACCAGCCTACGAGTTTCAGAATGCCGCCGCCATACGCACCATCCGCGAAAACCCCGACCTCTTCCAGAACCCAAGGTTCATTGACGCTGACCGCCTCGAGAGTCTTCTGGGGCGTCACCCCAATCAACCTTTTGTTCGTTCGGTCTTAGCTGGCCTGCGCGACGGTTTCTGGCCGTGGATGAACACGCACCATGATGACGGCTACCCCGAGACCTGGGACAACTCGTGGGCTCCCCCTGCGTCAGACCGCGAGCGCGACTTCATCAACAGTCAGCGCGACGTCGAGATCGAGAAAGGAAGGTTCTCACGTACCTTCGGGCCTGACCTGTTACCTGGCATGTACAGCACCCCTATCCTCGCCGTTCCCAACCCCACTCCGACGACCTCCGTCTCGTTTCGCACCAGAGCTACGGCCCTTTTGCGCCGAATACGATGGTGGACAAGGCGAAGACAAAGGGCGCGCGTATGGACACCATGCAGCAATTCATCCCCGCACTGCTCCGTTTCCGCCGCACGAATCCAGACGCTGAGCTGGTTGTTTGGAAGTCTGACGTGTCTGAGGCTTTCCGCCTCACATCTGTGCACAAGTTAGCCCAGATCAAGCAGATAGCAACTTCCAACTTACCAACAAAGCTCGAGTCACAGGCGGGCGAGTCCAACGGTCCTGTTCAGCGTAACGTCGACTGGTGCAGCACGTTCGGGAATTGCGGCTCTCCACGGATCTGGGCCTCGGTGATGGGCTTGGTCATCTGGGTCGCCCTTTTCGTAAAATTCATCGCCGACATCTTTGTCTATGTCGACGACACATACGGTTTTGAGCTGAAATCTAATATGACCTTTTACCCCCCCTACAACAAGTTCATCCCCACCAAACAGGCCCAGGTTCTCTTCCTCTGGGACTTCCTCCTGATCCGCCACAAGGAAAAGAAGCAACTCCACGGCGACTCGCTCCCCCTCATCGGTTTCGAGCTCGACCCCCAACGCGATGACAGTCAAGCTCCCACCGCAGTCGAAAGCCGACCTCGAGAAGTGGGTCCACGAGTTCATTAACTCGCCGTCGCGTCGCCGCACTCTCCACGAGTTCCAGTGTTTGACAGGCTGGATCAACTGGTCTTTCAACATGTATTTTTTGCTCCGCCCGGCGCTCTCCAACGTCTACGACAAGATGGCTGGTAAATCCCAGCAGAATGCCAGCATCTATGTCAACGCCGCGATTAAGTCTGACCTGAGCTGGTTCCTTGACCACCTCAAGAAATCTGACGGTATCCTACTCTTCGCGGCGTTGGACTGGAACCCCCACACCGAGGCGGACGCAACAATCTACTGCGATGCCTCCCTTCGCTTGGGCATGGGGTTCTGGATCCCTGAGCTTCTGCTAGGTTTCTACTCCCCCGTGCCTGGTGATCCCCCTGCCGACACGATCTTCTTCTTTGAAGCTCTGTGTGTTGTCGCAGCGCTGCACTGGATTTGCTTGCGCCCCCACACGGCCCCGTGGCGCCGTCGCGTAACCATTTTCACCGACAATCAGAATACAGTGAACATTTTCAGTTCCCTGTGCGCCACGCCAAACTACAACATGCTCCTGCGCACGGCCGTCGACGACCTCATTGCACACAACGTGGACGTCCGCGTTCTCCACGTCAAGGGCGAAGACAACTACGTCGCCGACGCGATTTCGAGACAGCGGTTCTCCGACGCCATCGCGCGCGCACCTGGACTAACGATCCAGAACTTCACACCCCCTCGAGAGCCGCTGGGGGCGGCCGGATTATGATCACTTCCGCAGTGAAGTCCAGGCAGCGCCAGCGCGTAGCCTGGACACTCGAGCAACTGGTCCACAAACGGGCTGTTGCTATGGGTGCCGCTATCGACACCTCCACCGCCAACACCTACGGTTCCGCCCTCAATTCTTACCTAGAATTCTGCCGCCTCCACCACTTCCCAATTGAACCCACAGCCGACACGCTGAGTTTCTTCACCGTGTACATGTGTCACCACATTCGTCCGGACTCCGTCGACTCGTACCTTTCCGGTCTTTGCAACCAACTCGAACCCCACTTCCCGAACATCCGCGATACCCGGAAGGCATTGCTCGTATCTCGCACTCTACAAGGTTGCAAACGCTTACGAGGCACTGCCGTGCGTCGCAAACAACCTTTGTCCCGCGTCCACCTCCAGCAGGCGATCACTGCCCTCCCCCCTTCCCCATCCCATGACGACCTCCTCTTCCTCACCTCCCTCCTCACCGGCTTCCGGGCCCTCCTCCGCCTTGGCGAGCTCACCATGCCAGATAACCCGAAAATTCGGAACCCCCGCAAGTACACCAAACGCCTGTCGGTCATCGTTAAACACATGTCCTACGAATACTGGCTGCCAGCTCACAAGGCAGACACCACGTTCGAGGGGAGTCACATCCTCATCTTGAATGCCGATGCCCTTCGGTTCTTCCGCCAGTACCTCGCCTCCCGCGATGCACTCCACCCTCTCAACCCCTACCTATGGCTTCGAGAAAATGGGAAAGTCCCCACACGCGCATGGTTTATGAGGAAACTTCGCCAGCTCTTCCCGGATACCAACATTGCCGGTCAGTCGATGCGAGCGGGTGGTGCCACGGCACTAGCAGAGGACGGAGCACCCCCTCACGTTATCCAGGCGTCTGGCCGATGGGCGTCCAACGCTTTCCAAATCTACATCCGCAAACATCCAGCACTGCTGCAAGCGATGCTGCACCCCCGCCAATAACCTGTACCTATGGCTTCGAGCACCTGATGCTACAGCACCTTCTTCTCCCCTCACACCCTTTCCATGGTTGTAAACCCCCTTGGGTCGTAAAAGCATCTCCTTCCTTTCGAGAGCTTATCCTGGTTGTAATCCCCCACGGGTTGTAAAAGGGCACGCTCCTCCCCACCCCTTGGGTCGGAAGCGGGGGTCGAAGCAGTGAACGGTGAGACCTCATCCAACAACGCGCCTGATACACCGATACGACACACCTCTCCATCTATATCTCATTCCAACACAATCATACCCTCTTACCCATCTCGGCATCTCGCATCGTCTCCGAATAGACTCCTGGGGCCTCTCCGAGGCTGCTCTTTGCTAAACACTCGAGCTCTTGCATGACCAGAACGAAACTACGGCAATTAGTCGGGTTTAAAATAGTGTTTACTCAAGTCTAATTGGCAACGGAGTCCCAACGTGTAACATCCACGGTGCAGTGCTGACCGTACCTACCCCTCGGGTCCCAAACGGTACGGTCTTTGCGTTGAGCCCTTGCCCCCCGGGACGTAAGTAGGGCAGGACAGCACCTACCCCTCGGGTCGCAAATGGTACTGTCCTCCCGTTGACCCTTGCCCCAGCGGCCGCAAGTAGGGCAATGGAGAATACATACCCCTCGGGTCGTAAATGTATTATTGTCACATCAACAACATGACTCCCATCATATCGACCTCCGGGTCCGAAGGGATGTTGTCGCGACATCTCTTGTCATGATGCAGTGCCTCGGGTCCGCAATACAGGATCCCTCGGTACCGCACACAATACCTATATAAACCTGGCGAGACAGAGAAAGCTCCTCAGCTTCTCACTCTGTCTTGCCAGGTATGTCTCTTTGTTGCCTCGATTCTCTTCGCTATCTCACTCTGTCTTGCCAGTCCCGTCTTATTGCGCTCCCACCCTTACATTAACATGTATTCCCACACCTAATTTCTTACTCGTACGTACTTCCCTGTACTCGCCATCTCGGCATCTCGCATCGTCTCCGAATAGACTCCTGGGGGCCTCTCCGAGGCTGCTCTTTGCTAAACACTCGAGCTCTTGCATGACCAGAACGAACTACGGCAATTAGATAGGTTCAATTCAGCCAGCATTGTGACCTGTGACTGAACCTACAGTTGAAATGGTACAGTATGGTAGGCAAAGACTACTTTGGACTACTGGGATTTGTAAATTGTCATGTGCGGAATGCTCGGGACACGTCCCAACCTTGCGTTTGCAGTGGGAGTCGGTACGGTTCAGTTCCAATCCCGGCATCGAGCATAGGAATGCGCTGATGCATCTATTCAGATACATCAAAGGCACACTCAATTTGGGGATCACGTACCGCGGACCTGGCCATCTCACAACTCCTATAATCGAGACGTCACTCTGCTATACGGACGCAGACTGGGCTGGTGACAAAGACAAATTGCGTTCTACATCTGGTGCTCTCGTTCTTGCTGGACTCACCATTTCGTGGATCAGCCGTTTACAAAGTTTAGCCGCTCAATCTACAATGGAGGCCGAATATGTTGCGCGCAGCCACTCAGGCAGGGAACTTATGTTCGTCCGAAATCCGCTCAGTGAGCTGATGGAAAAGCCTCTGGATCATCCGGCCGATGTACAGTTGTGGACAGACAAAGTCTGCCAAAAAAAAAATCGATTTTTTTAGCCGAGATGAAGACGCCAGTCGATAGATCTCATTGAGGGCTTCACATCGGTATATAAATCATGTAATTCTGTCAAGCCGTTGTGCCGGAAAGTGGCATTTAATGTTGATGGACTGTCAATTTTGGCCACCGGCAAAAGACCGTGGGAAAAATATGAAAAAAAAATGCGGAATCGACGCAGATTTTCAAGGCGAGTTTGATTCTGAAAAAATTGGAAAGATTTATCGAGCGGTTGTTGTGTAAGAAAATGATTACTTCTGGATCACATGTTATGTCATGAGGTTGATCTCCGTGATGTTCCCGTGATGTTTCCGTTAATACCCCTGTTTCTTCATGTTCTTATACCCCTACAAAGCTTTAGGTAAGGCAGAAGAATGGGCCGTGAGGCCACAAACGCTGCCGTGGAATCTGGACCAAGGCGATGGAGGCTGTGGCTGATCCATGACATAATTTATGTAATGTGGCTGTGCACCAAAAAACCTGATGTTCGCCAATCGCCTCAAATCACAAATCCGAAAATTGGTTTTGGGCCAAAAATTTGGCCGCCGGGCATTTCTCGTGGGAAAACTTCGGAGGTGGTTTTTTGAGCTCTTTGAGCAGTTCCGGATCTGATGAGCATAAATTTGAGCCCACAATAATTCTAGATTGGGCTACAGATCATTTGTGGGCTTTGTTTGTCCACAACTGTACTGCGACAATCAATCTGCGATATCGGTTGCCGAGAATCCAGCGATGCACGACAAGGCAAAGCATATTGCATTGAAGTATCACTACATTCGCGACCTCGTCGAGACCAAAAACATCACCATTCATTACTGCCAATCCAGCGCAAATTCCGCCGACCTCCTCACCAAAATTCTCCCCTGCGACATGACCTTGCATTGGCAACTTTCGTTGACCCTAGACAGTCGCATCTCCCATGGCAGAAAGAAGTGAGTGTCACTGTTCGTGGATGATGATTTGACGCTTACATTTGAATATGTACATGGGCACGAAGAAGAGTGCGCGCGCACTGGGCGCCTTTCCCTGCGTTGGGACGACCTTGCCGCGGAAATCCAGGCGGAAGTTAGGGACAGGCTGAATCTCCAGGATCTGGCGACATTTCGCCGCATGGAATTTCGCCTTAATCGGTGCTTCGAGGGATGGGACTTGTGCTGCATGAGCTTTCGTTTTATGTTAACACTTTGGCGTGGTTGGCGGGATTCTGGGTTCACCGACTTTTGTTTCCCAACGACGACAGAGACTTCATGACTGGCAGAGCAGTCGTGCACTTCTTCGTGAAGGGCGCCGCAGAGCGCGGAGTCGCACGGTATTTGAAGTCGCGACCGGATGGAGACAGGTGAGTATTATTCGAGAAACAGTGGAAGTGACTGACGTCCAACCAGTCTACGCTCGAAACGGATACATACGCAACGGAGATGGTGTCCAGGACGGTATCCCTCGTGCACGTAAATCGCGACGTGTTTCCTGGTGTTGTCTCCTCCTTCATATATGCATCGGCGACCCGATCGATGCGATATATCGTCGGCGGCTCATCAATTTATTTGCCACAATGACAGGACCTGCCTTGCAGGTTTGTTTCCACACCACCGTTTTGGGGAGGAGGGTCTATCCGATGGAATTGAGCCAACAAAAAATTTGCCTTGAATCTGTCATGAATTTGGGACAAATCAACCTTGAATTGATGTTGTGGCGCAGAGGTCAAAATTCCCCTTTTTGAGCAGTATTTCCAAAAAGCGGTCGACAAGCATAACCGTGATTTACACTTGGAGCGGCTGGCTGAGGCGGACCATTCGGATGATTCTGCTTGGAATATGGATCCGCTGAAGTGCGGAGTGCTCGCAAAGCAGAGCGGTCTAGACCGTACACCCCCACCAGCCACTCCTTCAAAATGCACAACAAATTTTACTCCCCACTGGTTCCAAATTTGGTACCATTCGACAAGGGGCAACCGATCCCCGAAATTTACACTACACCTCGATTTTTTTTTTTTCAAGGAAATCGGGGATCACCCACCGCCCTAAAAATGGAAATTCCCATTTTGGGAAGCCATCAAACGCATCTACAGCAAGTGATCTGACTATTCAGACCCCACGGGTCGTATATAGAGTGCTCGCTAACACTAATGTGTTGATATTCTGATGTCTCCTAGCCTTCAGAAAATTTTTGAGATCCCGTTGAGTTCTACAAATAAGACCAAACAATGGTACTGTGGACACTGCTTGACCGGTCCAAACTTTTCTTCCAACCGGACGTGAGTTTTCTCGCTGAGTGATGTGCAGACTGCTTGACTGCCCCCAATTTTTCTTCCACCAGGACGTGAGTTTTTCATTGAGTGATGTGCAGACGCTGCTTGACCGGCCCCGAATTTTCCTTCCAGCAGTTGGTGAGCTTTGTTGTCGAGCGATGTGTCGATGCTGCTTGACCAGTCCGAATTTTTCCTCCAACAGGACGTGAGTCTTCTCGCTGAGTGATGTGTGGATGCTGCTTGACTGGTCCGAATTTTTGTTCCAACAGTCGGTGAGTTTTGTTGTCGAGTGATTTGTGAACGCCGCTTCACTGGTCCGAATTTTTCCTCCAACGGACGTGAGTCTTCTCGCTGAGTGATGTGTGGATGCTGCTTGACTGGTCTGAATTTTTGTTCCAACAGTCGGTGAGTTGTGTTGTCGGGTGATTTGTGGACGCTGCTTGACTGGGCCAAACTTCTCTTCCAACAGCCGGTGAGTTTTCTCCACTGATGTGTACATCCTGCCTTTTCTTAAAAAAGAAAACGTCACCCCACCACCATCAGCCCCCGGAACCGTCGTATGTACCTCCCCTACCGCCACGACAGTGCCTCATATTGCTAAATCCCATGTCCTCTCAAGGTCTGCGGATGGCGACCTCCAAGGCGAGACCGACAGTTCCCTCCCATCTGTCCCGAAAATTCACGAGGTTGAGGATTGAAAACGAGGTTCATCTTATATACTCCTACTTATCAAACCCCACACTCACTCTGTATATCAGAACTGCGTGCAATATGCACAATATGATCCGCGACGTTAACCGGTTTCAAGGGACGTGCAGCACGTCAAGGTGTACTTGGTGTGGGGTGTGGGTTTGCGTTGGAGTCGTAATCTGAGTTGCGAAAAGCTGGGCAATTGTAACTGTGCCGTCGGGTATGCCTCCATCTCTACTACTTATCTTGAGACTTTTGCAAGCCAAAAACGTAACTCTCCTCCCTCCTCCGAGGTTTCGGCCCGAGAGCGCTCGCTACGAGGGAAGCTTGGCCTCTCCTCCACTCAAAATATATTCCCTCTCTCCCCTATGCGTGCTCCCGAGGCATTCCTTCTCCTCCTATGTGGGGAGCTCTTTGACAGGCTGCCGGCTGAGCAAGCCGCCGCCACCAGAGCTGACGTTTTTCGTTTCAGCGAAATTTTCATTTTTTCCACGCGAAATTTGCCTTTTTGGTGTCTTCCAGACAAATTTGGGCCCTGTGTCACGCTGGGGAGGTTCGACAAACGGCCGCGTGACGCGTGACCCCCGCCAGATTTCGACATCGACAGTGGGGTACGTGACGCATGACTGGCGATTTGAACGAGATATGGTACCAGTCACCTAGCTGCCGCTACCCCTTGCTTGAAATTGCTCGGCATTTCTCGGCCCGAGTTTTACCTTAACCCTTATCAAAAGTGTTCCTTTTGACATTCCGCACAGACCTATAAGGCAGATTTAGATTTGGATCAAAATTGAGTGAGGTAAAAAAAATCTTACCTTCAATTTCGCCACTGGGGGGGGAAATAACGAAAAAAATGGGTGACTGTGGCTGTGTATAGGGCCAAAATTTTCTCCGACCAATTTGGCCACTAATTTTTGAGGTCTCGCGTAATATTGACGCATTCTTTTCCGGGCCCGTGACGATCCAGAGCACCGGCTCCTCAGAGAATGAAGAGGTTCTGAGCTCCTGGCTTAACAACCAGGGCAGCAGAAGCAAACCGAAGAGACAGTTTGGCGCAGAATTGCGCTGGCTATTGCCTAGCATTCAACCCCGAGAAAATCGCTCTCCATACAATGCCACGTTTTGAGGTCTAAGCACTGCCTCCCCGGAGAATGAAGAGCTTCTGAGCTCCCTGGCTTAACAACCAGGGCACCGGTAGCAAAAACGAAGAGACAGTTTTGCGCAGAATCGCGCTGGCTTTCGCCCAGCATTCAAACCCGAGAAAATCGCTCTCCATACGTTGTCACGTTTTGAGGTCTCACATAATATGCATTGGTGCATTCGAGTGCAGCACCGCCTCCCCAGAGAATATTCAAACCAGAGAAAATCGCTATCCATACGATGTTCGTATCAGAGGTTATGATTTAAGAAATACGAAGATATGCGCCACAGTAAAATAAGTACAGGTCAGATATAAGTAAAGTAAAGACATCCCATTTAGCATTCCTGATATTGCCGTACAATGTAAGCGTACAAAGGTCCCCAAGAAATAATGTATTGTGAGGAATGGGAGAAAAACCAAACACGTGCAAACATTTGATGAGCTCTTTTTCCTTTCTGCGTGCAGGAGTGGAATGAGTACTGATTTTAATGAGGCACCGGGGGAAGAGAATCCTCTGGCGCGTTTATAGAAAAATTAACCACCGGCAACTGCTGTTATACAACATTCTTTGATTTCTGCCAAGAAACAAACTCTCACTGCGAAAATTGTCAAGCTGAGTGCGACAAAGTTCGCTATCTACTTTCTGCATCACCCAGAATTTCAATTGCAGCTATGAGCGACCTGCGAGCAAGGGTTTGAAAGGACATGAGAAAGGAGATGAGATTTAGCGGCACCCGCCTGCGTTCGAGGGCTGGTGCAATGGGCCTCCCCACTCGCCCGGGCTTTGCAGCGATGGATAGCCCTGATCAATGCCAAAATTTTCAGCCATCCAGCTCCCGCTGGGAGCCTTTATTGCGAGCGAGTTTCTTCAGAGAAAGCAGAGAGGTTGGAAAGTTGGGTTCGGACATCCGAATCCCCTGTCCGAGTAGAATAAGCCAACTATCAAGTGAAACGGCTGAGAATTGAGCTCACAAGAGCCGATCTCGTGAAAACGAGAAAAACTCGGGCCGCGCCCTATGTTCCGCAAATAGCTGTAATGGCTTGGTTTGGAGGGCGACCAGAGAAGCGGCCGCATGCCACGCAGATCCGCAATTGTGCCTTGAATAAATTATAAATGTAGGTTGAAGTGTCATTGTTATGTCACCGTAACACCAAACTTTGCCGGCGATTTCCCGGGAACAGGCTCGTTGAAAATGGTGGTTTAGGACCTCATCATCCTCAGATAGATGAAAAGAGCCCGAATAAATATTTTTCATGATTTTCCCTGTGATTTTCGGTGTCCGGCCAAACTTCCGGGGTCCGACGGAAGAAAAGTGCCATTTACTCGGCAATGTACATGTTTCCTTTCCATTCCGAGGAGTATCGGACGCACTTTCCAGCCTGCCTGTGACTACACGGATTTGGCTTGGGCTGCCCAACCCACGGTGTTAACCAGGTTTCAACCGAATCTGTCTTCAAATCAAATCCAAATCACATCCATTGTATCCGGAACAAATCCTTTCGGCTTTAATCGGCTCTGCCCAAATACGTCGGGTGGATATCCTGCACAATCGAGATGCTGCTGTCGATTCATCCAGGAAGCAGGAAGCAGATACCTTGCGGGCCTACCCCCGTGCGGCACCAACCGCCTCATCCACATAAGGACGTACACCGCCCCCCAAGAAGATGCCCCGCGCGCTCCCGCCGCATGCCTCTTCCTCGCAGAAGCCATCTCAGCGCAGCGAGACGTCTTCTTGCTCTGGCGAGGCTGGCGAGGCTGGTGCATCAGCTCGCGTTGGCGGCGGCACAGGGCTAGTAAGGCGGCAGCCTGTGTCGAGGATCCGGCGGGTGGTGGTGGAGAGAGCGGTTGGCTGGGTTTTGTGGATCCTGTAATGCGAGAGGGAGACGGAGGGAGGACAGAGGACAGTTGTATGGCATGGCTTCAAGTTCAAGCTCAGCCTGGTCCGAGCTGGTCAAAAAATCGCTGCAATCCCGTGCGAATAATTGCTGACGGCAAACCAATCTTCCACTTACGCATCATGCCTTGGAGCGATGATGTTTCGGGCAATGTCAGCAAGCAGTACAACCCCCATATGAATATCTACATCGTCAACGCCAACATCCCGCACGAAAAACTGTCCCAAGAATATTTCATTCGATTTTACTCAACCTCTCCCAATGCGTCTTCTGGGGAACAATTTGACGGGGGTGTCTGAGGACTTGTTCGTATTTTGCACCGGGCTCAGTTTCCTGTGCTGACTGTTCGTTTGGAAGCAAACCCGACAAATACCATCCAGCTTATGATTGCCTCCTGGAGCAAGACATTCTCTTTCGCATTGACCTACATTGTCTGCCAGCAGATAACCCGACCCAAGCGGAGTCCTCTTCAGGGTCTGGTGCAAAGAGTAACTATCGGTGTCGTTACGACAAATCTGGAGGACCTGCGGCCGAACGCGAAACGGATGAGGGATATCATGCAAAGTTTGAGGTAACTTGCAATTGCATAATCTCGAAAATTCCAAGTTCATGTACAGTTTGCAGCCCGGTATACCCCGCAATCCAGACGAGACAGTGGCAACAATCAAGGAGCAGATTTTTGCTGCGTGTTCCGGAGTCCAAGAGACTGTTGACACAATCCAGACACGCACTGGGGTTAAGGATAAGATTGCCGGATTCTGGATAGAACAACTCATTACAAAGGCCCGAACCTTGCAGCAAGAGCGTATCAGCGATCCTCGGACAAGGCATCCACGACTCGACGACTCAACCCTTACAGGTCCCGCCAAAACAGAGATAAAAGCCGAAATTAAGATGAAGATTCAGACTGAATTATTCGACTGGGTTATTATGCAACCTCCTGACCGTTATTCTCAAAGCTCCGTACTGTTTCGCTTTCAACCTCAACAGAGCTGCGGCCTGGAGATCATTTTAATGTCCTCTTACGTCCTTCGCGGTGAGCTATTCAATTAGTTCAGTCACATAAATATTGAATCAATGACAGGACTCGACCCGCACCAAGATAGCCCTTGTTGAAATCCTGCACACATATCTATTGGGTATCGACAAGTATGTCTGGCATGATACCAGTAATGCCAAAGTCTGCCGGAGCTCTACGCGTATATCTCGTCGTACTTGCTCGCGGGGTGCACAGGACTATAATTGGAATTCTGGATGCTGCGTCGATTCAAACCCTTGGGCCTGCTCCACTTTGACGTTTGTCGAGACACACCACGTCTTTTCTTATATAGATTCCAGGTGCGGTTGAAGCAAGGTGTGCACTGGCAAGGTTCGGGCCTTTTTCAGTCAGCACTGAGACTAATCATTATCTTTACTTCCTTATTTTTGTACCGTAGCGACTTTGAACACTTTGAGTTGACTTTACCTGGTGCCGTCGCCTTTGTGTGCCCGTCGCGGGAGAAAAGAGAAGTAACGGTAAAGTAACGGCATAGATTGATTGCGATCGGTCAAGTCTGCCAAAATCAGCGCCCTGTGTGATGTATGGGATCTGGAAGCAGACGGGCCGACTCGGGTGATAAGTAATGCGCAAAAGAGGCATATTCGAGGTTGAATGTTCAACATTGGCCGGCAAGCGGCCAGCATCAATGTCGTCGGCAGCAGCAATTGATGAGAAAGCTGTAAGTACGTTCATCAAGAAGCGGGCAGCGGCAACCAATGCGGAGAAATCAGCGAAATACTTACAGTAGGAG
>JARKIC010001355.1:0-128876 GCA_029378375.1 Mycena olivaceomarginata | reverse complement strand
CAAATTGCGATGGCTCGAGTGCAATGATGGGACGGTGTATCACAGCACACACTCGAATCTCCCGATTTTGATGCTCCGCACTATCTACCGCAGTCGTAAATTCTTGAAAGGATCCAGGATGTCGAGCTCACCGAAAATCAGGTTCGATTTCCTGATTTGACAGACTGTGGTTGAATTTCTGAATATCCCGCGCAGATTGGAGATATTCATCTGCCATTCTACATGAAACCTGACTATCCTAATCACAAAAACCCAGCGCTTTCCGCAATTTTTGACGCCGCAGTGGTGACGAAGTATGTTTTTGGTCGGAAATCCCATGGCTTGGGAGCTGTGGATAGACGTCATATGCTGGTAGTGAAGTAGAGCGGCATGCATGCAAAAAGGAAGAGATATATTTGATTTACTTACAGTGGGACACTTTGGTGTTAAGCGAGCACAAGTCAAGTCAAGCCGCAAGCCAAGCCATCCAAGCCTGTACAGCCAATTTCAAAACTCCGCTAAGCGGGGCAAGCCGTTTTGGCAAGCCCATCGGCTAAGTCTGACCTTCAAATGCGCAGCCTTCTACACAAAAACTTGACGATGGTCCTATTTGTTCGCAACCCCTCTCGACTCGCAATCGATGCGGTCAAGCAACAACGATTATCCACCATTTTCTTTTGGCGAAAATGTCAACTTGCGTCGTTGGTACTATAGGAATGCGGCATCCTGCTTCCGAATCTCCGATGAGCGCCGATTCATGTCCGCCTTCCTCACACCGCAGGCACTGAGCATGTCGGATTTAAAGACCCAGCCCATGCTCGTACACATCCCCGACGCATACACGACAGAGCTGTTCCCCACCACCCGTACGCTCAATTATGAGCTTCGTCTCCAGAGCACACTTCGCCGTGTGGAACGACGAGAAAGAGATCCTGATTGAGCCACGGCAAGGGATGACGGCCAGATGCCAGCGCGAGGCGCACTTCACGCTTCCCGAATGCCATCGACGGCATCGCGCGCTTCCTCGACCGGCACAACGACGCATATCAATTTGCGGGCCAGTTTTCTCTCCAGATGCACCGGTGCAAGGCGAGTTCAGGCAGCGCACTCGAAATCAAACCGTTGGCCACCATGAGAACATGGTTGTCGACGGCATCACCTCCGACCCCGGCGCCAAGTACGCGATCACGATCCGCAACAATTCCCTCAAGCCCATCTCCCCGTATTTTTTCTATTTCGACCCGGATGAGTGTACGATCCAGGTGCGTAAGATTTTGCTTCAGAATCTCGTACTGACCCCCACTCGCCAGGAATGGTATGCGCCCGGGCGTTCTCTTGCGCTCAAGAATGGGGAGTCGAAGACAATTGGCTCAGGCATAGAACAGACATTCGAGTTTGTGCTCCTGCCCGGCCAGACGGATAGATCCGGCTTCCTTAAACTGTTCGTCGCGAGCGAGTATGTTTATCCCGAATGGGAGCAGAAGTCGCCGTTTGCCCCCGTCTGCAAGCATTCTGGGATCACGGCCTGCGTGCGATGGATCAATTCTCATTCTGAGATCGACAGGACACGATTTTTCGTTTCTTTGTAGTGCACCAGGCGACGAAATTTCTTTTACACTCGTTTTCCCGTCCAGACGGATTGCAGGTGAGTGGGAGATGCTGCCAAGTTTGAGGCATCAGCGAGCGGTATCAAGATGGGCGCCAATGCATCAACCTTCTTCAGTGCAGGAGGAAGTCTAGGCCTAGGGTCTGCTGATCGAATAGCGTTTAGGTGAGTTTTGACTCACGGCCTCGTTTGCGCTCACACGAATGTCGCAGCACCGTTCTTCATCCCCGCTTTAGCACGCTCTCGGTCCTGAATGGATATAGCATCTGTTGCAGCCGCGTTTTTATCGAGTCCGTAAAAAGTAACTTATGAAAAGTAACTTGTGCGGAACTTGCCCCTTTCGGCAGGCATGCCGCAAGTTAACTTAAGTCTTCCCACGGGCTGTAAAATTACACTGCGGGCAAATACCGTGGGCGTGGGTTCATGGCATAGGTGCGACACTTGCCATGGCATTTGCCATGGCGTTGCACCTGCGCGTTTAAGAGAACAAAGGGAAAGCCATGAGGCGAGAAAAGATCCGGATTCGCACGTCGGTGGATTTTTCGGCGATATCGGCACATCTGTAAATGGCTGATCATGAATTTTCGGCCACTTTTCTAGCCACTGGCTCAAGAAAGGCCATCAAAGTTTTGCCGTTACTACAACGTCCTTTTCGGCCAGCCGCCAGCTCTCAACCATGCACATGCGCGATGGAATCTGGGCCTTGGTCAAGGACATCGAGCGCTGCTTGGTCGCCCTGTCTAGGATCTCGATGACGGCGTGGCCGTGGGCAGTAGCATCACTACCTCAGGCTCGAGCTCACATGGGATGAGCCTCGGTGGTAACGTGCGCTGCAGCGCACCATGAAACCGAGCGACCAAGGAGCAAGAACCCGGACTTCCTGAGCTGCGACGGCGTCTAGGGCAGCAACTACTATACCTATGGTATCTTCTTCGTTTCTATTGACTACATTGAGTGCTGATGATTTGTTAGGGCAGGGCGACGTCAGCTGGGACTGCAGCAGAGCCAGAAGTGCACACTATGCATCCCGATGCAAGGGGTAGGTTTCTGTCATGTGTTCGTGTCCATGTAGTTTGTGTCCCATTCATGGCACTTCCGTTGACTGGTGCGTGCGATATCATTGCCTTCATATTAACTTGGAGCTCGAGCTCGTAGGGTACGTGTATGCATGTACGTAGTTCAGAGCAATGAATATAAATCAATTTTACAAAATTTGTGAATGTACTGTGGGATGGCCGAAAGTCTGGCCGCCAAAGTGGCTGCCAAAGTGCCGACAACGGCCGAAAATGCTCGAATTTGCCATCTGGTGGCTGGCCGTCAATTTGATTGTCGAGCTGGAGGGCAATTGAAGGCGGCTGGGTAGGTATGAGTAGTGCACTTCATCCATTGTGATAAGTATCAAGGAATGCAATATCTATTTGAAATGTGGTACGAGGAATATATGCAACCTATAGAAACCTACCAGTGCATATGGGAACGGATCTGCTTTTTTTCTGGGAACTTTGAAGCCAAATTTGAGCTCATAATCTGGCACGGATGCCAGTGTTGGCAAGAGATTAGTGCCGGGTAAAAAGGAAAAAAAAAGAAAAAGAAAAGAGGAAATTCCTGGCCTCAATCTCGGTAGATAATATGAGGGCTTGCTCGTTGGATCCAACTTACGGAACCTCGGCAGCCAGGTAACTTAAACGAGTTGCAACACCATCTTATCGAATCAATCTGCCGATCATGATAATCTTATCACTCTGTCAATCACAAACGTGGCTGGAACAAAGGGAAATGTGCACGGCCATGGCAAATGCCATGGCAAGTGTCAGATCTATGCCCATCAAAGGTCATGAACCCACGCCCATGGAGCTTGCCTGCAGTGAATTAACTTGTACTAACTTGGCGGGTCGCCTACCTGTCTTGTCTCTAAAATTTTTGCAAAACCATTTCAAACCCATTCTATCTTCCATGTAAGCAAAGAATACACATTTGTAAGACCGGATTCCCTAACATAGAGTATTATTGACCACCTATCCAACAGCTCCATGGGTCAACCTAACTCAATGAGTATGTCTGGTATGTTCAATATTTGTCCTCTTCTTCCTTCTCTTTATTGTGTATGCCCTCCATTGCACAAAGTTGCATCGGTCCGTCTCCTACGCAGCACTTGTCTTGCTGCAGCGTGTAAAAGCATGTTTCCCCACTGTGCGCGGCTCTTCCGGCCACCACCTCTTTGTCTCCAAGGTCATCTGCGATGACACTTACTTGAATAAATCGTGGAGTATCGTCGTGTAGGGCATGTTTACCGTGTGGGAGATCAATCAGATGGAGCACAAATGTACAACTATCTCGATTGGGAACTCACCGTCAATAACCCGATATTTGGCCAGCAACACCAAGCGACACCACGAAGCCATATCCGGCGCAATTAGGTAGGTTTTCATGCTTCTGCCATTCAAAACCGCTTTCACACCCGACCTGTCTGTGCCATTCACAGCTATTATCAGATTCTGGTGGCATTCCCGGCGAGTCAGGATCGTGTTTGGTACCGACATAATATTAAGTTTTAGATATGCAGGTGTATGCGCCTCTACTAAACAGTCCATCCACGAGAGCATCTTTGATGTGCTCAAGGACCTCCAGTTGCAGTTTTACTTCGCAACGGATTGATTTTGTCTACAGGCATCTCCTCATGTTCTTTACTTTACCAGATCGATACCAACCTATTTTCAATGGCCTCATAGATTCGACGTGTTCCGTCGGCACCACACAGTCTCTTAGCGCACAATTTATATTGCAGTCTCCAAGGTCCCATGCGTGAAGTGAGCAGAAGTTACTAAATATCTATTCGCACTCAATGCTAATGTACTGGTGGGTTGATAGTATTATACTCATTACAGCCTTCATCTGCAGGTGTCTCATGTTTCTTTACCAGATTAATAGTAACCAATTCTCAATAGCCTCATATATTCGACACATTCCGTCTATGTTTCATAGCCTAGCTATTCCTACCCTGCAATTTACATTGCAGTCTTCAAGGTCCCATGTGCGAAGTGAGCAGATGATAGTTAATATTTATTTGCACTCAGTGCTAGGGTTTATAGTATTGTACTCTTGACAGTGTGGTAGAGCCGTATGGCCAAGGTGTGGAAAACCTTCACACAGCTAGCTAGATGGCTACTCCATCAGCTGCATTATTTTCGACCTTTTTTACTTGCAGCCTCATCTGGTTCAAATACCACTGCATGGATACCTTCTATTCTTCTGATTATTTGGTTTACTAACTACTTTTTTTCTTCCTTTTATTTTCGCAGATTTGAGCCTACAATGCTGACTAAGCATTGGAAGTGCTGTACCGCCACAGTTCCACGATCAAATGACAGTACAAATTCAACTGTTTATGTCACATTTCAAGACAAGCCCCGAACAAGTTTTGGGCATTCATTTTGTCAGTTTTCCTTCCATTTCCCCAGCCATATTACTTTAAGGGATGGTACATACTTCTTTTCCATTTAACCTGCAATCATGATATCAGTCACTGATATTTGCCACCTGCTGTATAGTAACCCAATTCCAGCTGCCAAAACAACTGTTAGCACATTACAAACTTGATTTATCACACAGATATTTGTACTCGGGTGAATAAATTTTCCTTGTGATAATGCTTTGACCAACCTGTCCTTCATATATCTGAGTCATTTAGCCTGTGGTATTTGTAAATGACGATTGCTTGCCTTCAAACATACTGCAGTCTGCACTTCCGCCAGAGCAAAGCAAAGGCACATCTTTTAAACCTCAAGCAAACTGCTGGTATTACATCACGCTCACCCTAGGGGAAGCGTGACTAACGGCCTTGTAGGAAACAGGTACCTGACCTGTAGGTCAACCCGCAGGTATTCCCACAGGTCAACCTGCAAGTACTCGCAGGTGACCTGGACTCGTGATTGATCACAGTCCAACTACTCAAGGGCATTTTGGGCGGCATTATTCAGCTGGATGACGTAGAGAACTCATACCCAGGATTACTTTTACTAGAAGTCATTCCTCAGGCCACACATTGCTTTGACACCAATTTCCTCTCGCACCTGTGTATGCTACCACTTTCAACGGCTGCCAAGGATTGATGTTGGATATGCTCGGCATGGATCTCACTCAGCCAGTATCCTCACATGGTCAACTTTACACTGTACCAACACCACACTCTCCAGAAATTGACACTGAGACCCTGCCAAAGTTCAATTGCAGCCAGGTGGATCAACAACAATGAACGTTACATATACTGAAATCTTAGTTGCGTATCCAAACACTTAGCAAAGGTATGTCTTGTTACTCATTATCGCTTCCATCCCTACTATATTAATTTAGCTCATCTTGTTTCCATGCACAATGACTTTCCTCTCCATCTTGGGCTTTTTGTCGCACATCTAACATAATCTTAGTTACTCATATATACCTTGCCCACTATCCTTACATCCACTACATACATACTACGAAAGCCAACAAAAATTCAAAATGCTGCACGAATCTGTGAGTAAATTAACTGCAAGCAACTTAACACTAACTTGCCTGCCAAGTTAGATCAAAGTTACACGAACAAATTAACTTATGCCATCAGACGATCAGCTACTGCCTGTTCAACTGTTTCTCGCAAGTTAAACAACCCAGTTTTCTTCATTAACTCCAAGGTAACAAGTTAACTGAAGGTAGCCCAGGCTGACTTAAGTTAACTTGAGCTAACTTAAGCTAACTTGTGGGCCAAGTTAGACGAAGCTAACACGAGCAAACTAACTTATGCCATCAGATGGCATCAGTTACCCCAAGCTCACCTGTTTCTCCAAGTTAAACAACCCAGTTCTCTTCATTAACTCCAAGGTAACAAGTTAACTGAAGGTAGCCCAAGCTGACTTAAGTTAACTTGAGCTAACTTAAGCTAACTTGTGGGCCAAGTTAGACGAAGCTAACATGAGCAAACTAACTTATGCCATCAGATGGCATCAGTTACCCCCAAGCTCACCTGTTTCTGCAAGTTAAACAATCTGGTTCTCTTCATTAACTCTAAGGTAACAAGTTAACTGAAGGTAGCCCAAGCTGACTTGAGTTAACTTGAGCTAACTTAAGCTAACTGGCGGGCCAAGTTAGACGAAGCTAACATGGGCAAACTAACTAATGCCATCAGATGGCATCAGTTACCCCCAAGCTCACCGGTTTCTTCAAGTTTAACAACCCAGTCCTCTTTATACACTCCAAAGTAACAAGCTTACTGAAGTAGTCCAAAGCTAACTTAAGTTAAATTGAGCTAACTTAGGCTAACTTCCAGACCAAGTTGGACGAAGTTAACACAAGCAAACTAACTTATGCCATCAGATGGCATCAGTTACCGCCGGATTCATTGGTTTCTTCAAGTTAAACGAAGTCAAGTCTAAGGAAGTACTTAGAATCTACTTTACCAAACATTTCGGAGGTATTGAGAAGCTAGCTACCGATCAAATAATGCTCCTAGGTCCCCCCGGCCTCGTGTATGTGAACGAGTGCTCCGCTGCAAAACCCTGGCATCAACCATGGCTGAAGGACGACGTTCATGCCCGTCTTCAGATCATCCAAAGTCAAAAGCAAGTTAGTTCAACTTTGGGGCAAAACAGCCATTGTACTTAGAACGGGGCAGTTGTATAAGTACCCGTGTTGCCTAGATCTGACATACAAATAATATCTTTGCAAAACAAACACTACCTCGATGTTCTACACCTCCAATGCATCTCTTCGCCAGCTTGAACTTGCTCCCAGCAGAACATTAGTCATAACAACACGGATGATTGCCGATGGTTGCACAAGGAACTTATGTAAACTAACTTGCCCTGCCACAAGGAACTTGTAGCTAACGGGTGGCGGGGCAAGTTAAATTTACCCGCACCGTTCCGTATAAGTACAAGTTCCCGCACAAATAAGTTAACTTAAGTTCAGCACAGGTAAAATAAGTTAATTGCATGTTAATGTTCACAGGCTCTGTTGCGCTATTTTGTGCCACTCAGGTGCTTGATTTCGCTGTAAATATGAGTTTCATCAAACATGTTCATTGTACCTGGTCTGGATCTGAATCCACCATTTTTAAGAGTCCGTAAAAAGTGAACTTGTGAAAGTAACTTGTGCGGAACTTGCCCCTTTCGGCACGCCCTGCCGCAAGTTAACTGAAGTTTTCTCCCACGGGCTCGAAACTAACGGGTGCGGGTCACCCAAGTACCTTTTCTGATAATCCCTTTTAAAGGTATTTTGTGTCTGTGTGCACATTCGACGTCCCTCATCCGACTCAATGATACACAGGCGATTGCTCGCGCGGTTTACGCTCAAGCAGATATCATCTTGCTGGATGATGTGTTCAGTGCTCTGGATGGCGAAACCGAGGCCCACGGTAAGAAGACCGATACACAGTTATGAGAGGCTTACCCTGGGCCCAAGTATTTGCATCGTTGTTTCGGCTAAGACGGCTTGCTCAAGGGAAAGGACAAGAATCTATATGAAGTTTGCTTAAACTCTTCCCGTCTCCAACGCAAAATCCCACTTAATCACTGATCGTTCAAACAGACGTTCAACCCAACGAATTGGTATCTTTCTTCGTGCCGACAACAGTGACACGTACGGTGTTCAATCAGCCACTTTGGATTAGTAAAACGATGTTTAAAAATGACACCGAGGAGCGAGCGAATTAGCAAAGCAGCATGGAGACTAAATCAGACCAAGGTGGATTCAGATACCAATCACCATGGGCAGAAGGTGACAGATTGACAAAACAATGTTCAGATTGCACAAGGAACCCACATGAGACCTCGTTAAGTTATGAGAAGGAAGAATCTTTGGGTACTCCTCTACTCACCGCATCCCAGAGGATGTGAGCCGATTGATGAATGAATTGCGGTAAACGCAATGTTACAGGCGTACACGGTTCGGGAGATGTGCGACCCTCGATAATTGAGGTTCTTCAATAGCACACTACATTGATTACGAGTCTGAAGTTGGGAAGTATGCCCGTTCACCATGTCGGCCCCAGATTGGCCAAATGAGGAAGGACTTACCGAGATCACAATGGCGAGGTCAACAGGGAGGGCGTCGAAGTTAATGAGGAGGTTGGATGCGGAGGAGTTCTTGCGACGAAAGTTCCGATATGAATGGGTAACGGTCACTAAGGAAATAGATGAAGATGTATGACTGACCGTGAATATGGAAGTCTTGGAGGGTTTATGGATGTCAAGGAACGTTGCAGTCAGATGTAGTTGACCCAGCAATGAGTGAAAAGGGAGGAAAGAGAAAGAAAGACTTTGACTTACGAATAGTGAATGGCTCAAAGTGGAACCAGCGTGGTTTAACATGGTTGAGCTTGCTAATCTGAACTTGCTGATCGACTGGTCGAGCTGGGCGCGAGTAGCTGGATCAAGTATGAGTAAGTCAGAGTTCAAGGAGTTGAAGTAAAAACACGAACCAGATGTCCGAGTTTGTTGACAGTGAAGAAGTCCATTGAGGGGCTGATCGTCCACGGTGGCATGGGTTGTACTTGAATTCGGGCGGGTCGTCTGGGATGGGCAGCGTGAAGTTGGGATTAATTGAAGAACATGGCGAGAGGTGATGACGTTGTTTTGAGCGACATAGAGGCCGATATAAAAGTGAAATCTGACAAAGTAGGGGTCAGAACATCGAGCAAGAGGAATGAAAATGTTGAGAGTAAAGGATGGAATCGCAGAGAGTCGAACCAAATAAAGAGGGATGAACGGGGTACAGGCCGGGAACCCGTAGCGAGAGGAAGAAACAAAACCGTTGAACGGTGCGCAGGACCGTAAACAACTTGAAAGAGAGGAGAAGAAGTGGTATAATAAGCACAATGATAACATGCAACCGATAAAAGAACGTTACAAATGGCCAAAAATCAAGTCAGCAGAGTCAGACCATAATGCATGACGTTTGTCGCGGCAGCGGTTTTGAAAGGGGCGACATGTTTGAAATATTTGGGGTGTTGAGTAAAAAAGATCTTGGAAGGCAATAATTTGACTCTTGGGAGCGGGGCTTGGTGAGCGACCTGGAATAGTTCATGGATGGAGATGAAATGATACCAAAAAACGAAGCTGACCGAAAACGAGGTCGCGTTGAGGCGCTGTGAGCATTGATGGGAAGTTCGGGTGCTTCGGGTAGGGTCGAAGATGGGTAGTGAAAGGGCTGTCGAATGTTAACGTCATAGACGTCATTGAATGCATAATTGTAGGTTTGTCGGTCTTGATTGACTTCGCGACCCAAAAGCTGGTGAGTTGCACTGGTTTCGACGATTTGGAGGGGCCGTTGGAAAAATGCGAAATCAACCCACGGCTTAGTGACAGAGTTCTCGGGGTGTCATAGAGAACGCAACTTCAAGTGTTAACTGTAAGTAACTTGCAGTTAACTTACGCTAACTTGTGAGCCAAGTTAGATCAGAAAAAGTAACGGGCCATCAGATGGCATCAAGTTACCGCCAAGTTCGCCCGTTCGGCCCAGTTGAGGCCAATAACTGCTTGAGGAGACATCTGGGAAACATTTATAGGGATTCACAAGGATAATATGACTGCAATGGACGTTCAGCATCGCGACAGAGGAAGGGAGAAAAAGAGCGCAAAAAAGGCACGTGTCGAACGGAGGTAGTAAATTTGCGAACTGAACATCGGGACAGTGCCCGATAAAGAGTCCCCTTCGGTACTGGAATTCATAGCCTTCGTTCTCGTTTACCTGCCCTATGCATTTAAGACGCAAAGTGTACGCCGGACCTCATTCGAGATGGGAATTCAAAACTTTTTGGCTTTATTTGGAGCTGCATCGCAACATAGTACGCAGTAAAAGACAGTGAAAAATCGAAGAGGAGTCTATGATAACAGACAGTCCAGCCAGATTTGTCGACAGACTCGCACCGAGAGCACCCAGTGCCAGTGTCAGCAGTAAGAGAAAACATCATTTGTGGCGGGTGCCGTGGGCTGTCGATTCAGCTAGGTCCCAAGTACATGCAGCGAGCCCCAGAAGGTTATTGGTGTTGCAGATGAACGGCGAGAGCGAGGGACAAGAGATGACGTTGCATGAAGAAACAAAGATTGCAGCGGGAATTCGAAAGCTTTGGATGTTGATCTGCTGCCACGTTCACACAAATGTACATAAATTATCTCATCGCTCAACACCAGTTCAACAACTGCATGGTTGAAATGTGTTGGACTTCCCTCTACTCCCAGTTCCCCATCAATGACACTGAGCACATGGCGGATGATTGACCCGAGGCCTTCCGCAACTAGGCAGGACTCATATTGGAACCGTTATTGAGTGCTGAGACGATACTTGGAGGTGTTCCAAGCACAGGAAAGATTAACATGTATTAACTTAATTTCACCTGTGCTGAACTTGAAGTTAACTTATTTGTGCGGAGCTTTAACTTATGCGTAACTGTGCGGGTAAATCTAACGGGCCCCGCCACAAGTTAACTGTAAGTTACTTGTGGCAGTGCCCGTTAGTTTTTCACAAGTTACTTGTGAAACCATCCCATTTTAACAACCAAGTGCAGTGGAGGTGAGTTGAAATACTGTGGTCTGCTGACCTCGCACTGAACCTTGTGTGGCTAGCAGTCAACTGGCTGGGCTCTACTACGTCAAACAGCTTGGGTAAACCACAAGAGAAGCTTCACAAATCACTGGGAGACAAAGGTTTCGGGGAGGGAAATAGAACTTGATGTTCAACAATTCAGTGCCATGGATGGCCCTTGATGAACATTAGCGAACCACTCGTTCACGTACACAAGGTCGGGGACCTAGGGGCATTATTTGGATGCTAGCTGGCTTCTCACTACCTTTGAACTGTTTGGTAAAGTAGATTCTAAGTACTTTCCTTAGACTCGACTTGGTTTAACTTGGAGAAACCAGTGAACTTGGGGGTAATTGATGCCATCTGATGGCATAAGTTAGTTTGCTCATGTTAACTTTGTCTAACTTGGCCCGTAAGTTAGCTTAAGTTAGCTCAAGTTAACTTAAGTAAGCTTGGACTACTTCAGTAAGCTTGTTACTTTGGAGTCTATCAAGAGGATGAGGCTGTTAAACTTGGAGAAACTGGTGAACGTGGGGTAACTGATGCCATCTGATGGCATAAGTTAGTTTGCACATGTAACTTGGTCTAATTTGGCCCGCAAGTTAGCTTAAGTTAGCTCAGGTTAACTTAGGTCAGCTTGGGCTACCTTCAATTAACATGTTTACCTTGGAGTTAATGAAGAGAACTTGGGTTGTTTAACAAGTGAACAGGTAGTAGCTGATCATCTGATGGCATAAGTTAATTTGTCGTGTTTATTTTGATCTAACTTGGCAGGCAAGTTAGTGTGTTGTATAAGACATTGATTGTTTATATTCAGTGTTTAAGAGAGTTAGCTCAGTACTTGAGGTAATCTGTGGTGCTCTGAGACATTTTTGTGTCGCTGTCATGCTGTTGTTGTAGTAGAGAAGAAAGACACGCACCGGTGTCACATCACGCTTACCCCAGGGTAAGCGTGATGTGACAAGCCTTACATGACACAACGTGACCCGATTACTGTATAACACGCATTTTTTCGGAACTGGATGAGGGCTAAGTGTTTGAAAGGTGCCATATGACACTTGGACTCACTGTCTCCGCAAAAATCTGGTGATTAATAGCAAATTCTGTCTTGGTAATACAGATTACTGTCAAACGGGGTGGGGGACAAGGCAGGTAGGAAATATCGGTACCTTCTGGCTCTATCACATTGCTTCTTACATGTCGAAGTACCCTCGTATCAAGAATAAGCTCGTTCTGACAAGAACTGAATCAACTAGTGCCAATTTATGCTGACACAAACCATTCTTTCCTTATATGGAAGATAGGATGGGTTTGAAAATGGTTTTTCTGGAAGATTTAGAGATAAGACAGGTAGGTGACCCACCAAGTTTAGTACAAGTTAATTTTTGCAGCCCGTGGGAAAACTTAAGTTAACTTGGCGGCACGCCTGCCGAAAGGGGCAAGTTCCGCACAAGTTACTTTTCATAAGTTACTTTTGCGGACTCTCTTTTGACAGGTTTTGGCAAGCCGCAGTTACATCGCAGCAACTGCTGCCTGGGCCGCAGTTCATTTCCATTATAGTAGATCCGGCCGCAATGTATGCTTCCAAACATAAATAGCGCGGTTTTCCTGACCCACCCCCCGCACTTTTCGCTCACCCTCCTCAACTATCCCTCAAACTACTGGGTCCGGACTCTGCTTTCTCTGCACATGTTCAGAGTCGCCGCTCGGGACTGTTGTCTGATCTGGCTCATCTTGGAAACGGCTGGTTGCTCCGATAATTTCAGCTGGCGCTGCCATGGGGCAAAACCATTCTCAGCTGATGCTCTAATGGGTTTCCTCATCACACCTACCCCTCAAAGTATTCGCGATTCCGCGACCGGAATGACACCCACTATCAACATGCGTTCTCCGGACCTGTGTGCTGCGAACATTTTCTGCCCTTGGATGTTTGTCATTCCTTCAACCTTCACCCATGAACAGATTCACACTTCGGATTCATCGTTCCTTCCTGTCTATTGGTTTGTGGTGTTGGCGTGGTCGAATCCCCGATTTTATTCTGTATTCCGGAGCTCTGAGTTCTTTCTCTTGCCGGCTCTGATATTGTGTCGTTATACTGAATGCTGAACGAATGCTTTCTCCTGTTTTTTTTTGAGTGACTGTTAATTTCTCACTGAAGTATTTGTGGTTTGGGGGTAATACTGGGGCAATAATATAGTGTAAAAAAAACACACCTCTCAAAATAAGCATACCTACATTCTTTACAGAAATTTACACAGGTTGAACAGAATCACAGGTTCAAGTACTGCAAAATATTCTACACACCCCCAACTCCTGAAAAAATCAACACACCCTGTGTATTGAACTTTTTTATACATGCTATACCAGTCCAAATACTACACAGGTATATACCACTCCTAATAATACACACGTGTGTGTGAGGTCTCCGAGCGTGCTACGCACTGCTCATCGCCTCATGGCCCTGCGAACCATCTGCACGAGTGACGGGATGAGCTCGGACGTACGCGACGGATCTTCCATAACGGGATTCTACGTTACTGGAAGCAGCGCTGAGCGAGACCAACGCTCTCCTCACCGTCCCAAACACCTTCTTGCCTCTCGAACTCGCTCCTGCATCATCGTCAGCAGCATACAACGGTTCCCGGCTTTACTCTCAGCTCCTTCCTACGACGCAAGGGTGGCAAGGACCGTCCGTATACACATCTCCGATGATCGAGACCGATGCTCTCCTGGCCGACATGGACGACGCTTCACTGATAATTATCAACACGATAGGACTGGTCCCCTCCTGTGGCAGAACACATGGGCGACCTCTCCTATTGCCATTTCCAGACGACCTCTCGCGCCGGGCGGACCTTGCCCGTGCCTGACACCGATCCAGCGGACAAGGCAGAACTTATCCTGACACTGCCTTATCCCCTGCTTCACACGGCGCATCGACTAGCCGAGGGAGACCGCTCGACTCTCCCTCCTCCTGAACGCTCGAGCACCTTCCGATGCGACCACCAGGCCGTGCCTGAAGCTCTGATCATGTTCTGAGGTTTTTTGGCTTCGTTATGCCCTTCCCACACCCAAAGACGATCGGTCTCCTCAACAGAGGTGGCCAGCCTCCTGCCATATATGCACCCCGAAACGCCTCATGAGTCCCTTGCCCCCTGAAAACACCTGCGACCCGCATGGCACTTCTGGAAACGTGGGAAGTCATCCAGCCTTCCCCACCTCGTACCTCTCGTGCACCTTCCTCCTCGCCCACAGCCGGAGGCAGGCCTCACATCTTACATTCGCTCATTCATCGGCGTCTCACCTCTCACACCTCCATCAGCAGGGTCCCTCCTCACCGGACCCGGTGTCATTCCCGCTACCGTAAGGTACGGGTCTTATAGGGAGCATGATTTTTGGATTTTGGCCGTGCATCACATTTTGGTCAGCAGTTTTCACATAAGCATATTTCTTCCGCGCCAAAATGCCTTGGCTTTGTTCGTTGCCGATGACAACACTGACACTGAATCCGACTATCCCGGACGTACTTCACACTGTGGTGAGTCTCGCCAACGATTTTCAGCCAATGCCAGTCCACAACCAGAGAGGAATTACATTCCCCCTCTCCACTCCATGATTTGACCCCCTGAATTTGGCCCAGTCACAAGGGGTTGGCACGTGAGAAATTGATGGTATCATGCCGGTCGGTCGGTCCCCCCGAGAGACCCTTAAAAATGTTTTTGGAAGAAAGTTTGAAGGGCTTCCTAGGAACTCAAGAAGTGTCCAGAATCACTTACTTGCAAGTTTTTGACCTCGCGCGGCCCCTGTTGAGAGTATAGTCCGAAAAGGAAAATGATTGACAGGTGGCAGTGCTCAGCTCGGCAGGCAAACCAACCATTTGAACCAAAAATCTGGTGTGTTTGGCAATGAGTCGAGTGAGCTATAAAACTGTAGACTGAGACTACATGTAATGAATACACATTCATAAAAATCTGTGTGGGATTTCAAGCTCATAATGCTAACATCTTCTCTAGTTATCTACACCAAACATCCCGCAAACAATGTCTGATGTGTCCCACCAGTCTGAGAAACATTATGGTGGCTCAAAGCTCATATGTTTGGACTCAAGCCAAGTAAATCACACAAAACAATGGAATTTGTGCCCGTACGCTAATTGAACCACGTGAGAAATAGCCTTACGGGGAATGATGCCATCACCCGGTGATTGCCGTGGTCGGTCGGTCCCCCTGGCCAAGGCTTAAATACAAAATTCGGCATGATATGCTTAATTATTTTTTGCCAACCCCTTGCCCAGTCAAGCATATTGAGCGTCAATTGGCCGTCCTTCGCACTTTCGCGTAAGAATCGACTTTCTCTCCGTCGGCCAAGTTGTATCGCCGAGTGACGTGGCATTTGCGTGGCAGAGCCTCGTCAGCGTCTACTGCTCTTTTTTGCTTCCTCCCACCACAACCGCTACCCATGGGTCCCTGCGCAACATTCTGCGACGTCCTGCTTTTAACCTCTGTAAATCCTGTCTCTGAGCGCTCTCTCATCTCACTTGACTGGGTGTTAACTGCGGGAATCCTGGCTCCTCAATCCGTCACCTCGGGTATTCTAACCCTTCCCTCTGGCAACACCGTGTGCTCGATGCACATGAAGCTCTCTGTGACTGCTGGCCTCACCTATGATGTCGTTCTCGGCCGTGATTGGCTTTTCTTCTGTCGCCAAACTCTGCTGCATGCTTCATTCCATCTTTCTTCGGGGATCGTCCATCCCGGATGACAGCCATCTGGTCTATCTACATCAATTTGATCCATTTCCATCTTATAAACTCCTTCTACAGCTGTTCTGTCTCATCCTGCCCAAGACCCTTCACCTACACCCATGGATCTTGATCCGCCATTGTCGGGTCTTGGTAATGTCGTTGATACTTCCCATGGTATGTATCCCCGCTGGTCTTAGTTTTTTCTGTGCTCATGATTGTACTAGTTGCTGGATGTAGTTGTACCTGCGATGAGCCCATGGCTTGCCGCTGTCCATCTACGTCCGGCTGTATCCCATCTGTTACAACCCATGAATAAATTACATCGTTGAATCTTTTCGTGATATATTGCTTGGACATCATGTTACCCCGCTCCCGTATCGCTGTATTGTATGCAGATCTCCCAACTATACAACGGTCCCTTGATTTACATGCCATCCCCCATGCTGGCTTAACTCTAATTCAATGCCGACGTCTTCTTCTACATCATATCGCAACTGGGGCCTGTGCCGACCACATGGTGGATTCAAATTTGTATCCACGACCGGATCGTTCTGCCTGCCGTGCGCTCTGCAGGATTTTTAGTCCGCTGTAGATATGTCGAAGGCTGTCTTCGGTATCATTCTTGATGCAGACAACAAGCAAATCTCAACTGAGAGTTGTTGCACGTAGCAGCTGCTTTAATATTTCTGTATCCGGTGACCGTAACCTTCGTTTCAAGGTACGCTCAGCCATTGGAAAACATGCTGAAGCCCTCAACTCAGTGAATGCCGACATCCGTTCATCAGCATCCATTGCAGATTTTTTCAAGTCTTTTGAGAGCCATCGTCGGCCATTCTTTTGTCCATTGCTGCGCTACATTGCATTCAAGTTCCCGTACCGCAACTAATGATTTTCTCCGTTCTCAGATCACTCAGCATTTGTTGTCGGGACACTGCAGTCAATTTTCACGGTCCCATCCTTCGATATCTCTTCCCGACGGCTTGTCCTTGCCAGATTGTGCTGATGTCCACAACGAATGGCTGGGAAGCAAGTTAGAGGCCGACTTGCAAGTGCACATTCTGACGCCATATACGGAAGCAAAATTTCTTTGAAGTCGTTGCGTCGAGTCTTGAAGAATTTGGATATTGAATATGAAGAATCAGATAGCATAGCAGTTGCACAGAACTCAAGCGCCACATCACTGACTTGCGCCGAGGTAAAAAGTCGAACAGTCACAGGAACAAGAACGAGCTGTCCAAAGCGAGATACAAATGAAGAACTTGAACCAATACGCAATTATGGCCGCAACCCGTGCCCCATCATTGAAAAATAAAAGGCTTGTTATGTTCCGAAACCAAACAAGTCTGAAGTACTATCTACCTTTACTTTCGCTTCATGTGCCGAATCTGTTTCGCTCCGAGATCATTGTTCCGTCCTTGTTGGTGACCCCCATTTTGACTGACTGTGCTAAAGCGACCTGATCTGAATTCGACGAGGCAAATTTGTTGGACCGTTGCAAATGGCTACATCCAGACTGCATTCCACCCCTTTTCCCTTCGATGAAGGTCCCTTACGTGATCTGCTCTTGGATCCCGATGGTGTCTCTTTTCAAACGATGGGGTTCGCCTGTTCTCTCCCTCTGTAAACCTGTCATTCATACCTGAAAAAAAATTCCTGCTCTCTCTTTGGCCAATAGAACATTCCTTGGTGCTGTCCCCAGTGAACTCAAAGACTTGACTGGAGGCGATGATTGCTCGTTGCAGATCAAATGCTGGATACTTCAACTTAAGGCTGAGATGAAGATGTTGTTCTTCAAAGTACGCCGTGGAATCAAGGGACACATTATCATCTACCCCCAGCAGCTGTCCAAAGTGGCAGATGTCCTCCCGCCATCCATTGAGGAAATAACTGCTCCTGTCTGCGTTTTGTTCGTCGGTTCCTCTGCCCCGACTCCTGAGTGGCTGCATGATCATGCCAAACCTCTGGCTGTAAAAGCTACAAGAGTTCGGAGTGCACTTTTATGGTTGAAACAAATAACCCGTTGTATCAAGTTATCAAAATCAACGAAGAATGCCTTCAACAGCTCGAAGAAATCCAGTTCTGCCATTCCATTGAGCAGATTCGAGCAACATCAGCCAACTCCGCTGCCACTTCGCGATATGATTCTAATCCAGAGCCAGATGCTTCCGCAAAACCCCGGGACGAAGCTGTTCCATTCCAAAGTATTATCATAACCGATGTTGATTGTCATGCCTCCTCAAACGAGTTACGTGAAGCTGTTCCATTCCAAGTATTATCATAACCGATGTTGACATGCCTCCTCAAACGAGTTACGTGCCTGCACTTCGTCATGTCAAAAAGCTGGAGGTGGTTTATATTCAAATTCCGCATGACCGTGATCCTGAAAATGAATTCCGAAAGGACAGTCTCCTATTTCCTCTTTTTATCCTACGCTATTTCCGTATGGCATTGGCGGCCCTAACGACTCGAAACGAACTGTCCCTGTATCCTTGAAACGCCATGTCAAGCATCTCTTGAGCTTGTCCGACCCAAGATTCCAGAGCATCCCTCTTTTTCTTTTACTGCATTAATATTCTGCAACGTCACGAAATGCTTTTCACACAAGTCTGAAGGTCAAACGTGCTAGTTTTGAAAATGTTGCCGCTCAATTCGCGACTGTATCTCCTGAGGTTGTGAAGAATATTTCAGAACGTGTTGCTAATGGTGAAGCCCCTGTGCCAAAAAATCCAGAAGAGCGTAAAGTCCTAGATTTACTCAGACAGGTGAACGGTGTGGCTGCATCTGTTCCTGGTTCTTCTGCTGCCCGTGTTGCAATGCGAAACCAAATTAGAGGGCTCATGATTGAAAAAGGGCTCCCAAGTTTCTATCTTACAATTAATCCTGCGGATGTGTTCAATCCCGTCGTCAAGTTTCTTGCTGGCTCTGAGATTGATATTGACGGTTTGCTTCCGGGAGACATCCCAAGTCATTGGGACCAATCTGTTCTTGTGGCAAAAAATCCTGTGGTTGCTGCACGGTTTTTCAATTTGTACATGAAAGCATTTATTTCTGCTCTTCTCGGTTATGATCCCGAGCATAAAGATCCGGAGGGTGGAGTTCTTGGCTTAGTTAAGGCTTACTATGGTTGCGTGAAGCCCAAGGACGTGGTACGCTTCATTGCCACATGCTAATCTGGCTCGAAGGTGGTCTGAACCCCAATGAAATCAAACACGGCTTCTGGCAACCGACGAGTTGAATGTTGAATTCGGTAGACGACTTTTGGCTTTTCTGGACGACACCATTTCGAACTTCACATTGTTCCAATCCAGTACAGTCATGCTGGATGTGATCACAAATTCAAGCATGAAAGACTCAAGATACGATTGGCAGCAGCAACAGCTATACTTAACAGGAGCCTAAAGCATATATTGATGCTCCTCTAGAGGACGCCCAGGACATTTTGCGTGGTGGGGAGTAAGGCCTGTTTCATGAACACCGAAAAAAAAACCCGCTAATGTTCTTGTTTGTTCTAGCATCATTCAGTGCAGTATCCAATGCTCGCACGGATGGCAAGGATGATCTTGCTATCCAGCGAAGAAGAGGGGGTTTGTCTGTAAGTAGACAGGAGAGGGGCCAAGGTTGTGCCGGCAGTAAGCTTCACGCATCTAAGACGAGCCATTTTGTGTCGACTCAGAGATTTGTTCTATGGGTGAAAGGTTCAGTGATGTTTAGAAAAGCGATAACTCAGCTCAATTGAGGTCGCTTTTGACCCGGGTTCTCGTTTCGCGCAGAGGACGTGGTGTAAGAGGCTGAAAGGGAGTTGAAGATTTCCCCCTGTAATAGGCCGGACAGAAATACATACAAGTGTGGGATGGCTGCCCGCATGCTCTTGCGACACCAGAGCCCGGAAATGAAGTCGAGAATACATGAAACAATCAAGGATACCTACAATGACCATTCTAAACCCTGGGATAAGCCACCCTCTCGATGCACTGGACACCGGGAGACTTGACAGAATGCCCTCTAGTCAAAATCCACCTCCCAAATCTTGTTGGCTGATACTAAATGGAGTGACGCCACTGGGAGAGGGGGATTGGTGGTGTTCCCATGTCTCAAGAAGACCATTGACCCAGATGCTTTGATAAGGCTGCAAACAGAAGAAGTTAGTGGCTGTAAATAGAACGGAAGGCCTTACAATCTTGATAACAATGGAACATGAAAATAAGTGAGACTGAGGTCAAAGGGGGAGAGGAATCACGCACTCTCTAGAGTTGAGGAGACGACAACAAGCAGGCAGGATGAGCACAGGCACACAGGGAAAGCAAGTATGCACCTCCTAGAGACAAGAAGGCAAGGGAAAAGCAAGTGAGACAAGTATGGGGACTGATGAAAAGCACGCACAAACTAGAGACGAGAAGCCGAAAGAAAGTGAGCAAGACAAGCACAGCAGACCAAGGAAAAGCACACACTGCCTAGAGATGAGAAGCCAAAAGAAAGTGAGTGAGACAAACATGGGGGACCGAGGAAAAGCATGCACCCTCTAGAGACGGAAAGGCGAAGGAAAGTGAGCAAGACAAGCATGGGGGACCGAGGAAAAGCACACACCGACTAGAGATAAGAATGCAAGGGAAAGTGAGCAAGACAAACACAGGTGACCAAGGAAAGACACACACCATCTAGAGATGAGAGGCAAGGGAAAGTGAGCAAGATAAGCACGGGGGACCAAGGAAAAGCACGCACCCTCTAGAGAGGAGAAGGCGAGGGAAAGTGAGTGTGACAAGCACAGGGGACCAAAGAAATGCACACACCGACTGGAGACAAGGTGAGGGAAAGTGAGCAAGACAAGCACAAGGGACCGAGGAAAAGCACGTACTGCCTAGAAACGAGAAGGCAAGGGGAAATGAGCAAGACAAGCTCAGGCAATTGATCAAAAGCACACACCGACTAAGACGAGAAGGCAAGGGAAAGTGAGCGAGACGAGCATGGGAGACCAAAGAAAAGCACACACCAACTAGAGACGAGAAGGCAAGGAAAAGTGAGTGAGACAAGCATGGGGGACTGAAGAAAATCATGCACCGACTAGAGACGAGAAAGCAAGGAAAAGTGAGCGAGACGAGCACAGGGGACAGAGGAAATGCACACACTGACTAGAGACAAGAAGGCAAGGGAAAGTGAGCGAGACAAGCATGGGGGACTGAGGACAAGCACGCACAAAATAGAGACAAGAAGGCAAGGAAAGTGAGCGAGCACGGGCCCCAAGGAAAGCACACACCCTCTAGAGATGAGAAGACGAGGCAAAGTGAGCAAGACAAGCACAGGAGACCGAAGAAAAGCACACACAAACTAGAGACAAGAAGACGGGCAAAGTGAGCGAGACAAGCAAGGGAATGAGGTGAAGGCAAGTACACACTTCCTGTGGAACAGAGAATTGCCTGCAATTAGTGTACTCGTGCCAATCAACATTGGCGTGCCACACACTTTTGCTTTCGATAATATCCTTGAAATTCTCTCCATTCTGTGTTTATTGGTATCTCGCTGCAAGATTATTATTCAGTTGGCTCTCTCTCCCATATTCTGATCTCACCTTCAACAGCCCCCACCCAGCGGCGGCCACATTAACAAATGCATCGAATGAGTCTCCCACCCAGACGTCGACAGCTGCCGTCTCTACCATCTTTTCAAACAAGTCCCACATCCTCTCATCCTCACATGGCACGTCTTTCTCCACCGCTCGTCGCAAATGTCGATGCCAATACCGAACAGAATACTTCCAATCGATATCCGACTGGCTCCCTGCCTTGAGAATCACCTCCAAGCAGCTCTTGCTGTCACGAAGTGTGCATCGCCAGTGAGTATACGAAATTCGGTCGGTGCACGATCATTCCTGATGTAATCGCGAAAAGATTTGTGCATCTGGGTTTGCTTCCTCGAATGATGCAGTCATCCCCGGAATTAAGACACTGCGAAACTGTTGTAGGAAGTGTGCGACATCAAACTCTTCCTCCGGAATGTCGGCCAATAAAGCAATGATTTGGCAAATGGTCAATGGTTCACGAAGCATGAGAATGGTTCCGATAACGTGCTTAAAGCCACGGAGTCGATCCTCACGCAGTCGCTCATCCTGTGCCAGATGGTCTATGTCCTCAAATGAGGTTAAAACCTGTATAGATCCTCGAGCGGATCAAGACCACGCATTTGAGTAAGTCGATCAAAGACCCAATGTCGACAAGACTTGTTGTGCTTCCTAATCTGCTCCTTGATCCACTGAAGAGCGGTTGCAGCATAGTGAAAGAGCCATCTGCTTTTCTGGATAACTCCGACAATTGGTCTTGAGTTGGCCAATCAGACCAATCCCTCGGTGTAATTTCCTTCATCCTTGCAATGATGAAGTTGTGAACTTCATCCACAGATGATTCTGTCGCGAGGGTATGTTGTTTGAAAACTGCGATCTCGAGAGTTTGGGACGTGGAGATGTCGGCCCAGCGCTCTGGTCGAGAAGTAATAATGAATCGGACATTATCAGGAAGGTCACAGTCTCTTGGTGCGATTGTTGACAGCATCTCCGGTACGCTCTCAGCGGCATTCTGAAGCTCGTCCAGCGCATCGATGAGAATGATGACCACGTCCCAGATTTGGAGAGTTCCCGGATCGGAGCTAATAGAAGCGCCTCTGCTTGCTCTTCCAGGGAAGAAGGGAAGCCCTTCTTCTTCAATCTGTCATGGATGATACGAGCAGCGGGAGAAAATTCCGAGAGCTGTTTCGCAATAGTGGGAATGACTTTGTTTGGATTGATTGTTTCAGGGATGTTACGAGAAATGAAGAACTGAGCTGCGACCGGTGTGTCCTCCTTCCGAAGATTGTTCACAACAGTTGCAGAGAGTGTTGATTTGCCGCTGCCCGCTATACCCGTGATCCAGAAGATACGTTCGCGGTTGGAAGGCTGTGGTGATAGCCATTGCATGATCTCTGCTTGGAGATCCACACGAGTATTGTCTGCACAAAAAGTCTTGCTCTGATCTGTATATTTATGTTTCGTTGTAACATGGTTGGCGAGCTCCTCTTTGATAAAATCCTGGTGGGCCTTGGCGCTACTGGACTTGAGAGACTGGATGGAGAGATGAAAGGCGTGAATCGACGTACTGAATATTCACGGTGAAACTCCCTGCCTGGAAGTTGCTATAATTCACCATAGGCGCCTCCCCTGTCCCTCCATTCCCACCAAACTGGCCGCCCTGCCCACCCGTTCCACCTGTGCCGCCTGGGAGAAATCAGCGACAAATCATGGCGTATCAGTTCGCTGGGCACCGTGAATGTTATGAATCACTGTTTTGTCGGATTCACCAGCTTTGAGCTTCATGTCGTGTTCGTTCATGTAGGACGAGGACTGCAAGTGTAAATGGTGTGGACGCAAGATGGTGGACGTGGGATGAAAGTGGACGTGGGATGGAAGAACCGCGGTTCCGTGCGGCATGCCACCATGTGGCATTGAGTCATACGTTGAGGACGGTGCACCGTTTTAATTCGGCGCCAAGCTCCCGGTATCGGTGGCGTAAATGTAGCACTCACAGCTTCCAGCCCTTAAGTACATGGCTGGTGACCTCAAACCAGTTGCTCCAGGGTACAGTTGCTTTCCGCCATCCAAACAACAAAAATGCGGACCGAAAACAGATGGTCTTGTAGTGGTATTACTGTTCGGCGCTGGATCAAATCTTAACACGATAGCCGTAACTCCGCCCACACCTGGCGCTTGTTTGTAAGACGGGTAAATACCGCTCAGCTCCAAGTCCCACGTCACTCTGTGGCGCTGACAGTCATCAACAGGTCATGGCCATGGCCGTTGCATAAATACCCAGCATCAGTACCCAATTCGCGAGTCTTCTGGGCTGCCAATATGTTACTCTACGTCAGAAAACAGACAGAACCATATTGTGCATTTGCTGAGCATCCAAAAAAACAAATTCGACACCTCACGCGCGGCCAACAAAAAGTCCCACGTCACGCAAGTTTGGCAGTGGCGCAACTGATCTGGTTACAGCATGATACACGGTGGCTTCTTCGCAAATCCGAGGCTCAGACAAGATAAGTCTGGTGTTCAGGGAAGAAGGAGTAGGATACACAAATCTGGGGTGGCGAAGGAAGCAGTGAATGTACTAAAAGAACCGACGGAGTTGCAGGGGAGGCGCAAGCCATTTAGAGGCATACATTGCACCGGAAAGTGACGCTTCCATAATACTTGAAATGATATTGGCGCCGCATGGACAGGGTTTTTCAGCTGTTTGCAAAAGTAATGACACTTTTCTAAAGATAGTTAAAAGAAAGCAATTTAAACAGCCCGGATTTCCTTGCTCCGTTCTCATTCATTTCTCAACGGATTTTCTCGAATATAGACGCGGTCAAAAGCGGCGAGGCGGGGGCCACGGGGCATCCAGACAGTACCCCCTCGCTGGGCAGATTACATAATTTGTATGTCCCATAATTCCGGCTGTCTGGTTTGAGCCAAACGCGGAAACGGCCATATCTTCGCCATCTGACAACCCATTTGCATAAATTCAGATGATTCTGAAAGCTAGAATGGAAGCAATCGTTGGTACGCATGCTTGAAATGAACCACGCATGATTCCCACCCGTAGGAAGGGAGTTATGGATCTGTCCTGAATATCCATTAACCGTTCTTTAACGATTTACTCGTTCGGCGGTGCAATTTCTCCATATATACACCCTCCCTGGCCTCCCTCTGCTTCTCTCTGGCCTAACTCCTTTAGTCTTCAACTTTCTGTGCTTTTGAACCCAGCCCTTTCATTTGGGGCAGAACAGTTAACCTGCACACAGTTCTTTCTTGACAGCGCAGCGGATCGCAGTTACTGCTGCCTACGACGCAGCGTGATTCTATTCCTCTGGCCGAGAGGCTACGCAATGCTCATGGAAGACCCTCGACATATAAAACCTGGGCTGCTGTCGTGTAGAATTCTCATCGTTGGCCCGCTTTGCTCACCGTCAAATAATTCATTCCCAATCTGATCCAATACTTCGACTCTTCTGTCCGCTCCTGGGTGCTTGGCTTCAACTCAATTCTGCTGCCCTTTCTAGGTTATCTGTGTTCTGGCGTGGATCTAATCAATACCCTTTCTCAAACAACAATTGCTGTCGCTCTTGCGCTTCTCAAATTTTCCGGTTTCGTGGCCGGAATGGTCGCAGCAGTCAATGTCATGTATTCTTCAAATCGGGTGTTCCACACTCTCGTAGGCTGCTGCAGCCGTCGATGTTTTCTTCCATTCTCACCCTTTTCCCCGCCATGGCAAGTATGGTCAGCCAACACCCACTCAAAATCTCTGGAACGCTCTCTAATGGCACTTGGTATGGCGCAGAAATTTTGACCCTCGCACGTCTCCAATGTAATTTACTCTACCAATAAGATTTAGGGCTCCATTTGTCCTGAGCTCCTCGATACCGGAGCGAAGCGGCGGTTTATCTTGTTCCTGGTAGGTTGCCTTCGCTCTGGTACTAAATACAAAGCCCTGAAACACATGAAAAAGACTGAGAATAAGTGGAAATGAGTAAACTAGTCCGTTTATCCGTACAACAGCCGTGTTTCTGTCGGTTCCTTGGGTATCTGAGCCCTTCTATTGGCTGCTCAGGTCGAGCACATCATCCTTGTGTGATCCCATGCACATGTACGACTGGTGAGACTGTGCCCGCCCATCACAACCAACATCCTATGTGGATCCCGACTTGATAGTCCATTCCCTCCAATGCCAGTGCCTTCCTGTCTACCGGAACGTCTGGAACAGAAGCTCCTCGTTCGTAGCTCTTCAGGATACCACATTCAAATTACTTCCCAGTATGGGTACTCTTTCTCGTTCCAAGAGCCAACAACTATAGGTCCAAGTGATCGGACCTTCGCTTCGACCATCCCATATCCGGAATGCCTGAGAAGGCGTGGAAGCATCACGTCTAGATGGTTACAGCCCCTTCCAGTGATCAGATGACCAGAACACGTCATGTTCTCGATGCCCAACACGTTACAACAGGATTCCAGTCCGTCCCCATCCAGTCCCGCAGCGGAAAGAGTAGACTTCTCGTTCCACAGGTTGTGTGGGCTACACATCTCCTACAGGTTTCGGAGTGAGCACATGCCAATGGTTACAGAGTGTTCCTCACTATTCCCATCCATTACTCAGTGTACCCTGCTTATCACCGCCATTGGCCCAGTACCTTGGATACCGGTGACACCAGCAAGCAAACCACGTGATGTTGGTTTGCTTTCGACCGCATCCACCACCATCTCGTTGCATCCCTCACCGTTCACATCAACTATGCCTGAGACTCGCAGGAGTGAGGCTTCATATCTTGTTCTCAAACATATTCTTGCCTCCCTTACCGACAGGGCACCTCTATGGCCCTCGAAAGCATTGAAATCAATGCTACTGACAAGAATGTTCCTGCTTGCCCAAGGATCACCTAGCCTGACAGGGCCTGCCATATGCGGTTGACTCGTCTTCTACTGTTAAATGGGGCACCAACAAATCACAATGTCTCTGATGGTAGAGTGATTGTTCTGTCCCTGATTTCCTCCTCGTTCAAACAGCATCCGGTCCAATGGCTCACCCACACGTCCGTCCAACTGTATTCCTGCACTGTGTATGAACACAGCATCAAGATTGTGATAAGAAGGTGTGGATCTCTCTTTTGGGTCTTTTTTTAAATTTATCTAGTGTACAGATCCGAAATTCCGTGTTAGCATGGCCCTCATATTCATGGATTATGTCCTTGCCTTTCTCAGCTCCAACTTGGTTTTCCAGGTAATTAATTCCAACTGCCGTTCCATTTCCATCTTTCTTATACTTACCTGCAGCCTACCTCTTCCTCTCGCCACAACAACCCTCACTGGGATTTTTTGCCTGCCTGGCAGGATGGATGTTTGACTGCCTAAATTCGGAGCAAAATGGTTTGGCATCCGAGTAATCCAGGATGTTAACCAGATTTTCCTTGGTGTTGGTCTCTACACTGTTCACTGCATTTTGATGGCTCCTCGACCCAAGCCTGCGCCGAGGTTGCTTGGCACACCTGGACACACTTGGACCTTGGCAGACCCTGCCGAGGTTTGCTCAAGGTATGCAGAGGATCACTTGGGCTCTTGGACTCGACCATGCTAAGTACGCAACCTGTAAGTGATCACAACACATCTCAAGTTGACGTGGGAAGGACATGACCGTGACATCATGGTGACAAAATGGCGTTGCGACTTCGAATCTTTCAGCTCGCCGATGCTCCTATCAAATACCTCTCATCTTTAGTGAAATGGATACATCCCCAAGTATAGGTCCCATATTTCCCGTGTAATTCTCTCTGACAGAAATTACGAGGACACTGGATCATGTCCGGATCCGTGGGAACCCTCGGGTCGCGGGTTTCCGGGGCAGTTTCCACCGGCCTTTTGATCTGATTGATGCGACAAATGGGCAACGAGGGCTTGGATTTGAGTCAAGTACTGAGGAAGGTGACTACAGAAGGACACAGTCCGCTGAGGGACTCGGCGCACCTCGAGAGAGGTTGTGCTAGGTGGTTCGAGGCCGCCTCGCACGCACCTCGTCATCGCTGGGCACAGCCTTGCCCGGCAGACCACGGGCAGACCCTGCCGAGGCGTCTCAACCGATCTCGGCTAAGGCTCGCCAAAGCTGGACTCACGTGGCTCCAGGAGCCGTCAAAATGCAGTGGTTGTTGAACTTTTCTTTCTTGCTGGTAATGTTGAACCTCATTCTTGTCCTGTAGATATTGGTGAGTTCCCAGATTCGAGGTAATATTTTGAGAGCTGACTTATGGCGATAAATTCTGCTGCCAAGTTGGGTTGTGCCCTTTGATCGCCCTCATCTTCAAGTGATCTCAAGACACCCTTCCACCCACTTCCAAATTGAACCACTTGTCCCAAAGCGTGCTGTTTGGATCAAAGGCAGTTGCCATGCTGATTGCTGATCCATGAGATCTCGGCTGAACCTGTGTATTTTTTGAGCGACGGTTGTGAAGTGTGTATTTTTGTGGAGTGGCTGAAGGAGCTGAAGAAAACAAGAACTCTGGGCTGTGTAACATTTCCTTGCTCTGATTTGGTGTGTTTTTTTTTCTCTCGTGTTTGTAACGTGTGCACTTTGTTACTTGTACTAGTTTGGTAGTTGTGTCTTTTATTACCCTGATGGGTGGGGTGTGTTTTTTTCTACACCAAAGCCCAAAGGGTGGTGAATATTTTCCATAAACTTGTCTAGCCTGTGTAAATTCCATAAAGGTGTGTCAAAAACAATTATGCCCCAGTATTACAGCCATATTGTGGTACTCCCATTCTTTGATTTCCACAGAAATGAAATTGCCTTTCTTTCACGCTTTTGGATCCCGGAGCGAAGCGGAGGATCATCTCGTTGTAAGTTCTTCCCACAGTGCATTGTCCACGCCGAAATGTCGCCGTTGTGCAATGCGACACCAATGAGGCTGAGCATGAATGCTATTTCAGGACTAAATTACAGGGTCAGGATATGACACAAGTCCACCTTGTTGGATTGGGATGCGGAAGGAATGGGAGGATGATCGACGTACCGATCGTGCTAACCCCCACCTCCTAACGAATTCCACCATGATAGGGCCCGGGCCGAATGAATGTGAATGTTGTGCATTCCGTGGGTGGGCACGTCTGTTTGCACAAGATAGGTCGCGATTTCGGCTCCCGACATGACCGTCAAGGAGGCGTTAAGATGTGGAGCACCAGACATGACCGTCGTGGAGCTATTGGTGCAAGAGGCAACGCCTGCAGCAGAAAAAACATCTCCGTAGTTTTGGGAGACGCAAATCCACGGAATGAGGGTGGCAGAGGAAAATAAACAGGACGCACAGAACTGAGGCGACGACTGCGAGATCAAAATTCAAACTCACGATATTTTTTGTGCCAAGGAAGACGTTTTCTATCCGCGTGCGACACTGGATGCATAGATCAATCGAAGTTGAAGCGAAGCTTCCGATGGTCTGAACCCACCAATGGTCATTCGGGTTCAAAGACCCTGCGGCGTTGGGCGAAGAACCAGTCTCACTAGAAGTACGTGATGGATCTAGAATCGAGGAGGTACCGCATAAGCCTGTCTTTCGCAAACGAGGCGAAACTAGTGAACGTACTGATAGCGTGGTACACGGGCATCCGATCTATAGGTCTGCTTCGCGTCCAGTAAAGAGATACGACTCGCCTGCCTTTCTGCGAGGGCTGCTGAAGAGTAGAGTCTTATTCAGAGACGCGCCCTTGGGGAATTGCGCTGCCAAGCTCAACACCATGGTGGCCGTGAAAAAAGCGGAGGTGTCACCGGTGTCACGGTCGGCTCAATTCGGGCCGGTATCGACGACTCTGGGATACAAAAGTGTGAAAGAAAGAAGTCAAATCATCAGAAAGCTGAGTGATTCATGATCAAAATGTTTACCGTCCACTCTCGAAATGAGCCTATAAAACGAACTCAACCTAAGCGCTGAGAGTATTCAACTATTGGGCAACGGCAAAGATAAAGGGGAAACGGACCTGAGGAGCGTGTATTCGTCTACAAACAAGTGTGTCAACTTGACTTGAAGAACGACAAAGGAAAATTCTTACTGATGAAGTCAAGACCCTTGGTCTCCATCTGTCCCAGGGATGCAAAGATCAGGCAGATTGCGTCCTTCGGGATGCCAACGTTCTCGTTCTGGCTGCGCAACCAGATCTGCGGGTCGGGGGCGAGCTTGTACTCCTTCTGCGGTCAGTCAGCATTACGAAGGAGAAAAAAACAGAAAGAAAGGCCACTTACCCCGCCGATCTTGAAGTTATGCATTCGAGCTGCGTCTGAGTCACAGTAAGCAAGTCGGTGTTTCTAGAGAACCGCGGGGAGCCAAGGGGAAATGAACACCGCGAAGCTGTAGTCAGCACGCAGGATCGGGCTTGGTGCGTGCTGACTGCTATATTGCGGAGTGGAACATTCAGGCGCGTCCATGGCGAATTGAGCGCATGAAAAGCAGTTGAAACGCAGCGTAAAAAGTGGATGGTGGCTGTTTGGAGCGGTACCTCAGCGTGGAGTCACCTCTTGTTGCCAACCACATGCCTCGCCGTCAACGCCCGCACTGCGGACACCGTGGACATTGTTCAGTTTTTGTGGAGTTGTTTGCGCTATTCCTAGTTTACAAAGTAGTTAATTCTTTAGGCATAGGGTCAGTCGATACAGATCTCACCTAGTTTGGTATTTATACTCCTTGTAGTTACGATGTACGACAGTTCTCTGGAATCATATACTTCACCGACTCACCTTGGACTGAAGTTATCGTTTCTAGGAGATTCTTGCGGGGTTAGCTTGACCGACAGATCGACGCGGACTTTACAGCACACGGCTTGCGAAGATCATTGGGACGGATACTAAAGTCGAGGGAATAAATGGACGCATCGCGCGGGCGCTCACAGAAGAGCAAACGAGACTAACGCGCCTCAAATGAAGGGCGGCGGTCCTCGTTTGCTGTTACAGTGACCGCGACGCGGACAGTGAGAAAATCCCGCGCACTATGAGGACCACAGCTTGAGCCGGAATTGGGATCAGAGGGATGAATAAAAATATCCGTGCGCGGGCCAAGGGGGAAGAAAAAGGGAATGGGAGAGTTGAAGAGACACACCCGATGTGCTGTATCTTGCGCGCGCGCTGCCTGTGGATGGCGTTGGGGGAGTGCGTAGGAATACTTTGGATCAGATGAGGATAAGAGAATGTTAGATTATAGCAAAATGCGGGCGTACCCAAGGGCACAGTTACTGCGATCGGCAAGATAGCGCAGCGCTGCAGGGTGCCGGTCGCGTAAACGAGGGCGTCCCAATAATCGCGCAAATAAGACTCGGCTGCCACTCATGAAGAGTAGCAGCCAGATATCGACGCTGACGCGGACTAACGTTGAGCGGACAACAAGGGTGGACTGTGCGAGAAGTATGAAGGAAACATTAAAGAAAAGAAGGGGGAGCGAACGAAACCGAAAAGAGATAAAAAGTAAAGATGGAGGGACGTACTTCCGCCGTAACCACAAAAGGCGAAAACGACCACGCAATCGCGGGGTCATCTTATTCGGCGTCGTCCTCGTCGTCGCCGCCCCCAACGCTACGCAGCCCGGATGTGCGGATGGTGGGTGGAGGCGGAGCGAGTGGGTATGGTAGCGCTCGCCGAAGTCGGCGTGCAGCGACCAAGCTCACCGGTTGCTGCGGGAAACGAGATCGCAGGGGGTTGGCGGTGTGGGCGGACCGTTGTCCAAACACCCCGAAACCATGCGCGTCGCAGGTGATGAAAACGGAAGCAGGGGTCCGCCCCGTGGACTGCAGCGAGCGCGGACCGTGGCGGCGAAGGTTGCCAGACTGCGCCGAGCAGATGACGCGCGGGGTCCTAAAAAAGAGGGGTACAGGGAAGTTCTACTTTTTTAAACGAAACGAACGTGGAATAGTACGCACCTTTGGTCCCGCCCTCTACCGCCTCTGTCACGCCGCCAATAACAACCCGGACTGTCCAAAAGACCGCGTATGACGACGATTTAGGAGGAATCCAAGAGCCTCACAATGAAAATTAGTGACGAGAATTGAAGGAAACGACAAAAAAATCGACTTGCCGCGGTCCGCGCAAATCCGCTTGATGGCCGCCTTGGACAGCGACGATCACGACATCGACGTTGACGAGGGACAAACGCGACACGATGGCCGAGGACCTATACCAGAGCGGCATTGGTCAGTTGGGAGATTTAGACGGCGTATTATATGAGGAAAGGACGTACCTCTGCGCAGCGGTTCTTCGCTGTCTCCGAGCCGGTCCGTCCGACTCGATCGAGGGTCGCGAATGTCGAGATATCGGCAGGCTGCAACGAACGATAGGTTTAGTGCCCTGTAGTGTGTAGATATTGAATTCAGAGAGTGGAATCGAAAGAAAATTCAAAAAAGACAACTCACATGTGCAGTGGACTGTGCTAGCTTTGCGGTTTGTTCCTTCTCCGGGGACGATATACAGCCTTCGACTGACGATACAAGAAGCTGCGGATAATTACTCGCGTGATTATGGTGGCTCGCTTTGTTGAAATGCAAGCATGTTACGAAAGAAATTTCTGGTGGGGACGTTGAAGCATTTCCATTCATCCGTCAGGATGTAACACTGTTCAGTATCACCCCAAATATACAGAAGAGACTCGACCACAAAGATTACGCCATATCCATCCCGACACTCTCCGAATTGACCGCTTGTTTTTCTTCGCAGCCACAATCTAGTGGAACGGGTGACCAGACGAAACAAGGCAAGTTCTTCTCGGCCCACTCGAAAATGTCATTGTCGAGGCTGTACACGCAAGAGACAAATTTGAGAATGAAACTCCGTGGCTGGTCGCTGGCGATGAATTTCATGTCGGCGGTGGATTTTATGGGTTCCGAAAGGAACAGGTCGATGATCACCACGGCCCATGCCCCGGGACCGCCTGTAAGAATGAAATTGGGCGGCCGTATGTCGCGAGGACTCCAGCCACCACGAATGAATTCTCGCACGGCATCGACACCCAGAGCGCACTGGGTTTTTCCGAGTGAGACCCAAAAGAATACGGGTTAAACTAAAAACGGCGCACGAAGTCTCGGATGTCTGATATGGACGCGGAATCAGCAACACCGTTCACAGTTAGGCCGGGGATGAATTCCAAAACGAGAACCTAGGCCTCTTCCCTAGACGGGGTCACTATCTGGAAACAGAGAATTCGTGAAACAGAAGGCGAGATGGTTCACATACCGTCGAAAGGCCGAAAAAGTACGGGATCAAGGGACCCTGGTAATGCGAAACATGTTAATAGACCCAAGCTTCATTATGCGCAAGATCCCACGGTTCATAGTATTCATACCTAGGATCCAAAGGGATTCCGCGACAGATGGAGGGCTGAATTATCTTCAAAACCAGGCACGTTCCCGGGCCGCCGACGCACGCAGCAGTCCAGACTTGCGAAAATCCATCGATTCCCCGCTGGAGTTCGTCGCGAAGCTGGACCGTGGTGGGACCCGAATTGGGGACCTGAGGCAGCTCGCGCGCGTTTGGAGCGGGGTTCTCCCAGTTCGGAGTGGCGCCTGCAGAGCGAGCTCTCGCGCCGCCATTTGCTCGCCGTATATGATCGCGATATCGATTCGGAGCGCCGATTGAGATTTAGCTCGCGAAATTCGTAGGGTGGGACCTCCAGGGACATGGAAGGCTCTTGTTTGCTCGAGTGGTGGTTGTGCGTGAAAGCAGTGTGTCACGCTCGTCACTGCGACGTCAGAACCAACACGTGCCACCAATCTCGGCACCGGCGGCACAACATTACCGTGTGTTTTTCAAGTGTTTTTGGCACAAGCCCACAGTGCGTTTTGGGTGCGTGTTAAGCCTCAGGCCTCAGTAGCTGCACGGCAGTGCTCATAGCTGCCGGAGCTATCGAGCCTCGAACTCAGTCGTGCTCGAAACTTGCTCGAAACCAATACAAGTCATCAAGAAATTTTCGGGTGGTTACGGTGCCGCGCCGCCGGGCGCCCTACATAGCTGAGGTTGCTTCTGTAGCGGCGTTGCAACCACCCTAAAATATCGCACGTTGTAGTTCCGTGCCATCCTCTGTAGTCCTAAAGTAGTTTGATGGAGTAACACGCTTCGGCTGCATAGTTCTGTAGCACCGTAGACTTCTAGTCTACGTAACTCCTGATAGTACATGATAGCTCTGCTGTTTGCGATTACTACAGGATTCCAACAGGTTGTGAGGGGAAATAATATTGGAATTGGTTATATACACGTCTACATTTTGTTTGTCCGCAGCTGTGAATACTCGTTGCGTCTCCCGTGTTCAACCGCGCAGTGCCAGTACAGGTACGCCGCCCAGCGTCCATTCAAGGAGGTCCACGAAGCGGGCTCGCCGGTCTTCCACGTATGAGGGGCGCGGAGGATGTTCGCGAGGAAGAGGGAGGTGACGGAAGGGCGCCGCGGCTTCACAGAGCCTGCGAACATGCGCATTTTCAGAACTGACATATGAAGCAACACATACTAGCGGTCCCGACTCTGGAATATACATTCCCATTTTGGTCTTCAAGCACTCCAAGCAACGAGGTCGTTGAATTGGAGCGTAGACGGTACATTGAGGGCATTGGAAAGTTGAGGGCTTGAACGAGCATGAAGATTTGAGATAAGCAGCTTGAGAAAACTAGGTTTGCACGCTTGCTCGAGAACTTGCAGGGTGGAAATCGAGGGTTGAGGGGAGGAGTACGCAGTCTCAAAATAAGGTCTTGAAATGCGTACAGAAGAGCAAGGGTCAAGGGAGGGCGATGGGAGAAGATCCATCAATCACGCGATGTGATTTCGCACATTTCACCTTTGCTCAATGCGTGTCGAAATAAACGGTTCATGCTTCAACGAAGCTCATCGGTACCAAGCGCAAATAATGTAGCTGTAGATGACGCTATGGATGAGAAGGGCGCGATTTGAACTGGTTGTGCGAGACCTTGCGTGGTTCCACCGGGCTGTGGGAACGCGGTTAGCACGGGAGACATCAGAGGTTGAACATGAGGATAAATCAATGTAGCGGTAGCAGGGAGCGGGTCCATGTTCTCGATACGACCAATATATGGATACAGCGGGGTAGGATCACGAAACTGATGCACACTGCCACAGGTCAGAGAGTACTACTCTGCCTCAACTTGAGCAAAGTTGGGGCAAAAGTTGGGGCTCTAACTGTGAACGACCCGGGCAGCTGTTTCGGCCTCAACTTCCAAGTTGAGGCAAGTCGAGGCCTCGCGTATCAGAAAAAGATCCGTTACACGCCCGAAGCGGGCAAAGTGAAAGTGCCGCCCCCTGCCGCCCTTTGTGCCGCCGGGCGGCAGTGGCTGTGTCGAGGGGCGGCAGTTAAATTTTGAACTTGGAAAATTGTGAGACATTGCACGCTTTGAAGTCCTCATCTATGTTGCACTGTCTGTGAGAATTAAGACATGTATGCACCCATCAGGGCCTACATATAGACCAAAAGAAGTCAAGACTATGTTCTTAGGGGCGGCAAAGGGCGGCACTTGCACTATTTTGGGGCGGCAGAGGGGCGGCAGTTGGTTCAAGGAGGGCGGCAAGGGGCGCCAGGGGGGCGGCAGTGGGGGCGGCACTTCATTCTGAGGGGGCGGCACTTTTATTTTGAGGGCGGCACTTTTATTTTGAGGGGCGGCACTTTTACCACGTGACAGGGGGCGGCAGTGTGACCATTTGTGACGGAGGGCGGCAAAGAGCACAAAGGGCGGCACATTTCACAAAGTGTTCCGATCGTGTCTTGGGCTGTTATACAGTTCATATCACTAACAGCCTCCATGGAGTATAAGAATATGATACCTCTGCGTCGAACAGCCCAGGATTACAAGGATCAGTTTGGATGTCCTTCTATCTGTGAATTCAAGGTCAGCTGTCCGAAATCTTTGACAGACGGTCCCCAAAATGAAGTGAATAAGTATCAGGACACTCTCCAGTTGCGTCATTCTAAGAACTAAGATTTAAGTCTCGATAAGATTAGACTTCCCAGTTTGGACAACTTCTGATACGTCGGATTGCATCAATATTATCACTCAGATTCTTGCAGTAGTGTATGAAAATTTATGCTGGACCATTACGTTGGACTATTTTACACTTGTGATTAATCTGGCTTGATGTAATTCACACCAGAAATTGTATGAAAGCAGTTACAAGAAGCCGAACACCGCAAGTCCTCTGCATGCGATCACATTTGCAGAGGTATTATCATTCAGAATTTTATTGTTGGGGTTATGAAGTGTATGATACCTGCAAGATACCAATGATCACAACGAACCACGCTCGGCCAACTCGGAGATAATTGCATCAGCGATCAATTATCCCATCAGTTCGACTTGGAGAGCGTAAGAGGGAACAACGCCGGAGTGGAAAGCTTGGCATGTGTCAGAACTAATGAAAATACGGTGAATGTGTCGTACTTATTGAGCTGTGTCAGATTTGCTGAAGGTCTGCCACCGTGTCGGGCTTAGGGAGCCTCTGTCGGGCAGTCAACATCCTCAATCACGATTCACTGATGGGATCCGCATTACACTTGCTTGCCCCGGGCTTCTTTCTCTATCATTCTCATGGACATCCTCACCCTCACACTTGTTCTCTGTCTCCTCGCCACCAATCTGAACAGACTGCTCGTGACATCTCGCTGGATTTGGGAATACTTGTGTAGGCCTCGAGAACCGCAATTGATTCCGTATTTCGACGAACAGGGTATGTTTCAGGGTCTCGCTTAGCCAAAGCTCATCACGGACTTGATTCAGGGCGTTTGATCGGACTGGTGCGAGTGGGCCCCAGCTTTCGCCACCCAAATCAGCCCCGCTCGAGATCCGGGTCGATAATATCAGACCAAGACGCTCACACTTCCTTTGGCCCAGTCCATTCTACCTCCCGACATTGGGTAAGTGGTTTTTTTTTTTTCGCTGCCTATCCGACTTTCTCACCATCCTGACCCAGTTCCAGCGGTGCAGAACCGAACAGCTCACAAATCAATTCCACAAAGCCCTTTCTTTTGGGATTTTGGCCGGATGGAGAGTTGAAGTTTCTTGTCTCCTCTCAGGATCTTCGTGACACAAACAATCTTGCCACGAACTGGGTTCTGAAGACCACACGGAGTAACGGATCGACACGCGCTCCTATCTGGGACAAGGGACATGAAACACGCAAACAATGTGTGGGATCATCCGTTGCCATGATTCGACTTGTTCTATGCGATTGGCTCCCGCCTTGAGAGCGGTGGAGCGTCACAAGCAGCTGCAGCAGACTTGCATCCTCTGCGGCGAGACATTGTGTCTTACTCCATGCGGGATCGAGTCTTCATTGTTTCGCTTTCGGGACGGCATTATTTTCATTCACTCTGGCTCTCACAATCATTCCATGTTCACTCATTCCTCGGTCCAAAATCCTGACGGATCCCTTGCATTCATGGATTATCTTCCCAAGTACGAGCTATCGTCCCTGAATTCTACTGCTACTCCAATCACGGTGAGTGGTCGCCGCAATTTCTGATGGAATCACGAATAGAAACCAGGGTACCCCCGGTTCCGACATAGATTCCGACGCAATTTCACATGTCTCTGGTGATAGAGATAACATGGTAAGTTCTGACCCAACCATTGGTTGTCTGCTGTGTTAATTAGATTGGCAGAAAGTAACGATTATGGTGGTATTGCAGACGTCGATTTTGACAGTCTGGAGGAGAGGGAACTGCAGGAAGATCCTTTGGCGGCAGAATCGGAGTTGGATGAACTTGACGACTAGACTAGATTAGGAAATGTCGGCTAGAAGGATGTTTGAAATTTTCAAGCCCCTGTCGCATCTTGCTCTCAACAATGCTGGTGAGTCCAAACTTGGGGTCTCTTGCGCGTATTCCTGAAATATGGCCCAGCGCTTCTTTCAGAATATTGGGGTACCTGGTTCCAACCCAAACCGCCTGAGGATATCCCAATTTGTTCGTCATACCAAACACTTTCCTTCCCCGTCTTATCTGCCCCAAAGACGACTTCGACGACCTTCCTGTCACTACTGCACCTCTCTACGATACTAAGGGGTCACTTGTGGCATTTGTTCCGCGCAATAATGGGGGCAATACATCGAAAACTGTGATAAAGGCATCTAGTGCGTCATTCACTGTTTTTTTTAGTGTCGAAGTATACTCAATAAAAAATAAAGGCCACGAGCGTTCATCGCTCGTCGCTCGGCAGGCCAGAAAATCATCCCACGTGCTCATCCCTACCCGAGACCTGTCCCGCCTCAGAGGCCCGCCAAAGTCCTTTATCTCGTAAGACCAGGCCTCAGCTGTAGCGGCTCCGCTGACCACTAGCACCCCGCCCCTACAATGGGATGGCTGGCCCAATGGTGATTTTTCCGCAGTCTTCCCCATGGACTTTGTCGAGAGGCAGAAAAATCTCTATGTTCATTGGGCGACTCAAACTCTGGGCGGTAGAGGCGGATCGACCCAAGCAGACAGCTGGGAAGGAGGGAAGCTTACCCACCGCCAATGCCAAGGTGTTATCTGCGAGAACCTCGAATGTGGCGTGGTTACTCGTCCTCATACCCGTTCGCAAAGCGTGGAAAAACAGCTTCTGAAGCCGTGCATCTGTGGCGCTAATCTTGTCCACCGTACTGTGATGTTCGATCTACTCTACATACCTTCGCTGGTGGTGTGCGGTATCAAAACGGTGGGACACACGATCATCCTCGCCCGACGGTTCGCCTCCATCTGGGCCCGGAGGAGAGCGACGAGTTTGCAGCCATTGTTCAGCAGCAAGCCTAAAACTGGACCCCTGAAGCTTCTCGTTGGCCATCCTACAGCTAGTGGCCCCGCCGAGTCGGTTTCTAAAATCTCCCCTCTACTGGTCAATGCCGATCGAATCAAATACCAGCGGCGGAAAGTCCTGCGAGGTGGCGCCGGCGGCTTCATGGCGATCACTTCCTCAAGGAATTCGCAAAACTCCAGCAGTCGCATCCCAACTTCTTTCGTTCCTCCCAATTCGGGCAGGTGTCCGTCATTGTGATGCAAACCCCCTTTATGGCATCGAGGCTCGTGAAATCTGTGGCTGTTGACACGGAGGCGGTGAACGGTATCGTTTCCGATGCCGCTCATGGCTTTTGGGCAGATCAGAACAGTATTCTCATCATCAGCTCGACATACGAGCCCACTCATCTCCGGTGCTGGGTTCCTGGATTAATCTCTTACTCGAACGGCGCCACAACGGAGCATTACCGGATTCAGCGTTGGAAGGGGGTACAAGTGGAAAGATAATTCCTGTTGGCTTGACGCCAGTCTTACCATCATTTTTGCATCTGCCTCACGCGATTATGCGCAAAGCCTTGTACCCATGTTCTCAGGACTGCCAGACCCGCATCCTCTTCGCAATCTCCAACAGATGATTAATCTCCGTCAGCGGCTGCAGCTCCCGGGATACGAGGAGGGCGGGTGCACGGTACTCTCCAACCAGCGCGATGGATTCCGTAAAATCCTTTTCGAGCTTCCTCGAAGCCCCTTAAAGTCTCTGCAAGACTTCCAAAGTGCATTTGTGAGTCGAAGAATACTGTCTCTCCACCGCTTTCCACTCATCTATTTACAGGGATGGCTTTATCACATCACGGAACCGTTGGGGAAGAAGGAAATACCCCCAGGCATTGCAAACACGATGTCCTACTTCCGCACACGCAGTGTTATCCTCAAACGCTGCGCCGGCTCCGGCTATGATCACTTCAGCTGGCTCGCATAAAATGGCGTAATGAGTTCCAGCTCAATCCCGGACTCTGCGAGCGGTACCAGGGAAACTTGCGGCAGTGGTTTGCAGACCTCATGCGACCCGCAAAAGCTGAGCCGTTGGCGGCTTGTTGGCAAGCCTTTGATGGACAGAAATTTTGCGATGGCAATGCTGTTCAACATGAGGTTGTTCTCAACCTCCCGATCACTCTCATAATCGAGATGGGAGACATCAGCTCTGGGAACAACTGGGAAATTCCAAAAACCCTCTCTCCGTACCCAAACAATTCCACAGCCACCGCACACGGGGTCAAGTACACTGTTGTGGGCCATATCTATCTCAGTCCTGAGGGCCACCATTTCATCGCTCGATATTTCTCCGCGTCTGGCGCAAAACCTCGGATCTTCGACCACGACGGGGGGAAACGCGAGGGACATGCGATCCTTCGAGATGGTGCTGTTAAAGGGCTTCTTAGCGGTCAATCCGATACTCTCAGAGATATCCCAGCCGGATTTTTTCTGAACGCCGTTGTCTATCATCTCGACGGTGGTCAATCTGCCCAAAGTTTCTTCCAGAAGCAGCAAATCGAGCTCGCCAAGAAGTTATCATTATACTTTGAGCCGACATCGGGTATCCCTTCCACATGCGAACTTCGCCGCCCGAATCTGGAGATAATCACTGCCAAGGATCGGTGGTGGCTTCCTCACGGTTCATCAACAGTGGACTACAGGATACCGCAAAAGTCGCCGCAAAAGTCCCCAACAAAGAAATGGCATCCCCCTATGGTGCAACGCGATCCCAGTCTTCCGCCGATTGCGAGCTTTGATGAGCTATCAAGTTCTGGCGATACTTTTCCATCCACTGCGCGTCAGCTACAGTGTGATCTATGCGATGCATTTGGATTCGCAGCAGAGGATTCGGACGTTGTTGCATGCCGGAAATGCGGTTTCTGGTCGCATATTGCCTGCGTCAAACCGCTGGCATACGTGGATTCGGATCCAGACTCTGATGCTGAGTCTGAACTCAGCTGGCACGATGTTCAATTTTCATTCAGATGCATCAAGTGCACGCTCCGACCCCCCACTCCGCAATGCGATCCCGAGTGTGTTACCAGCTGATCTATTGCTGGGTTTAATACTAATGCATTTATATTAGGATCGGTGAAGTAGGCACTATTCATATGCTGCCCGAAATTCCGAATGAGACAAACGCGACGTGGCTCCACGCAGCGCTTGTTGACCTCGATCTCTCTCGGGCCGGAAGGGAGTACAAGTTTGAGTGGATCCCGGGCCTCGTATGGAGAGCGAGAGAGCCTGAAAACCTCGTATTTTACCGCTCGCTTTCGCAATGGGAAGAGTTGGAGGATGTTCTACCTCTGAACGAGGATCAGGTAAGTATATTGTTATCTCCGTCCGACACTCGCTTACCCTGTCTTGCAAGCTCGGGACCCTCCGTCTGCCTGGATGCTTCAGACCGGTGACCGAGGATGCAGATACCCCAGATGAGCAGCTATCACAGCTGCTTCTTGCAGTCCCCAAAATGGCGCAGATTTTGGCTACGGATGCTTCCCATCCAGTCCTTCAGCACTTTGTGGCGCATTTCAAAGAAACACCATGGAATTTTGAGGCCTCTCTGAGCTGGATGAAAAGGTGCTCTTTTCTGCCCAGCCCGGCATTGGAGCAGATGCTGGTCGCTCCTCTTGCTGCGCTTTCTGCACACGATCTTATGCGCTTAGACTCAGAGGGAAGCCAGAAGGTGTTTGGCCCGGCTGTGTTCTGCTCCAACTCTTCGCAATCCAACATTCGCTCGGGGAACCCTGGAATTTGAACGGCGACACCTTCGTTCATATACAATCAGGCTGCCTTGTTCCATCTCCTCCACCATGTCTCCAAGGGCGTAATGCGATGTGGGAATCGATCAATCTCCTGGTTCGGGCGTTTCAATCAAAGATGACTACGAGTCAACTTGTTGACTGGGCCGAGCAGTTTACAGCTGTTTGAAGAAGTAATGACACTCATCAAATTTTGATAAATAAGAGCAAATTTGACTTCTCATTTTGTCGAGCTCATTGCCGGCTCAATTCTCAACGGATTTTCTCGAATATAGGCGCGTTCGAAAGCGGCGAAGCGGGGCTTCCAGACCGTACCCTACTCTCTGGGTAGATTACATAATTTGTATGTCCCAACATTCGGGCTGCCTGGTTTGAACCAGATGCGGCAACAGCCATATCTTCATCATCTGTCAACCGATTTGCCTAAATTCAGATTGGCCGAAAAGTTTTTCACGAAAGAGCTTGGCGGCATGGCGTCCGTGGGCCACAAAGGTTTTCGGAGGCCGTCCACGGGGACGAGCGGGAGAGAGGTAATAGTCAGTGGGTATCTGCCCGCTCAGCCACAACCTCACCCATTTTCTCGTTCTGTAAGGACCTTCATGTCGCCTTAACTGGTCAGTTTAACTGCCCCACACGGGATTCTTGCATTGAATTTGGGCTGCGAGGGCAGGAAATACGAAATTAGATTTGTTTGACGAACAGTCGCAGCGAGAGACTGATCAAGAAAAATTCAACCCATCGGACCAGTGTCGTCAGTACTTGTAGCAGCGTAATACGAAGGCTAACAGCGACGAATCTCCACTTCAGAAAAACTCTTCGTCGTCGCCACCACCAGACCGCGCCTTCTCCGCGTCCAGCGCTGCCTTGGGCCACTTCGTGATGTCCCACGGACGCCCGCCGTGCTCAATGGGCCCGTACCCGGTGTGGATGGTATCCCATATGAAATTGCTTGACATCTTATTCCAGCTGAGTAAAAATTCAGACCAAGAGGGATTTAATGTTTTGGCATTCCTTACCGAGCTATATGAAGATGTTGAAAATTATGGCATTGTGCACAATTTAACACTGACTGGTTAGCCCCACTTTTCAAAAAAGTAGGTTCTTGATCAGCAACTATAGGCCTGTAACACTTCTGAATTGCGACTACAAATTGATGGCAAAGACATTCCTTAAGATTGATGAGGGTAGCACCATCTCTTGTACATCCAAATCAAGCAGGTTTCATGAAAGGTCGAAAAATTGAGGATCAAGTCAAACTGACAAAATTTTTGCTCAACTATGCTGAGGTCACCAAGACGGATGAAATTATTGTGGGCCTTGATCAAGAAAAGGGGTATGATAGAATTAATCATGCATACCTTCTCCAGGTGCTTGAACATATGCGGTTCCCCCAAAGGTTTTGTAGTACCATCAAAAGCCTTTATACATGAAACTGTCTATGGCTGTCTATGAAGTAAAATCCACCCCTCCCAGCAACCTTCATGCTGACGTACCGAAGTGCTTGCCTTGTCATTATTTGAGTACTTCTCCAATCTCGTCACTATGGTGCAGGCCACCTAGTCACCGCTACCAAAATTTAGCCGCCAAATCGGCCGGAGAAATTCTTTTGAATTAAGTGTACCTCTGGAGGGATTTTAAGCGTACTTTTGAATGTATTGTGGACTTTAATTTGCCTCAATGAGCCCAACGAGCTCGCATTTGGTAAGTATCAAAGTGAGTTGAAATCTGCAGCGTCATTTTGCACCTATTTACGGCTCTGACAGAGCTTTTTTCAATATAATACGTGCATGCCGCCAAATCGGCGGGCAACTTCTTTTTTTGCTCACTCAGTTTTGCAATAAATAAAATCCCTCTTACAGATCTTCTTGGACATTGAAACGGAGCACATTTGTAAAAAAGGATAAGAAATCGGATCAAATTTGAAGCCGCAAAATGCCAAACATTAGCATGCGGTGACTAGGTGGCCTGCAGCATAGTTATAATCATGTTTATCTTCCATTCTCTGACAGGTTCACATTGCATTTCTCAAGTACAACTTCGGTTGCCGCTGTTTGGTCTCTGCTTTAAATTGATTCATGATAATCCCGGGCCATCTGAGCCATTCATTTTCTTTGGTCGGGTTTCATACGTAGGTGAACTTGAATCCTGATCATTAACTTCTGGAGGGCTCTTTGATCCGCTACTACCACCATCTCGCCTTTCTCACGCAGCAAACGACTGAAGAAAGTCGTTATGGTCGTAGTTAAAGGTCTTGGAGTGCTTCTTGCTTTTCAGGCTCTCAATGCCATGTTCTGGGTCCCACTTGGATAAGTTACCTCTGCTTCTCAAAATGCAGACTTCACGCTTGGCAGCGCGAGATGCTAAATTGTCCTGCAAAACCGAGCACGTTTTCGGACAGTCATTCCCGCCCCGCTTCGGCTTTCGGGAATATACGTAGGTCCCGTTGTTTGGAAGGGATCAACATTGTTAATGGGTTGCTGCTCGGTTTCGGGCTGATGGATGCTGCCACGGGTTCTGCTCATGGAATACGTTGGATTTCAACGCTCTTACGAAATAACCCGGGCAGAATTGCTGGCTGGCCAGATGTGGTCGAGAGCCGCGAGAAATTGTATTTCCGTCAGTTGTCTGGCTATTTTTGATCCGCTGATACTTTTCTCTGGGTCTGCGATGAAAGTCGAGCGCCAGCAATGACTTACATCGCGCAGGTATAGTGGCGGTTCAAAAGCCCTAAGGCTGATTTATCATGGGATTTACAGCTAAGGGCGGAACTTAAGGCGCGGGTGATTTTTCATCGAATTTTGACGTTTTCACCAGAACGGCTACTACAAGCTTAGTTCTTACCCTGAAAATATGGCCAATACTCGCTGTGACCAAAAATAACCGGAAATTTGGTTTTGAGAGTTTCTGTCTCAAACTTTTCGCATTTCTGTGGTCAATTTATCAATCTATGATTAATTCGGCGTAGATTGAGGCATTTGGACCTGAGGTGGAACCTCTCACATCTAATATATTATGAAATTTCTAAATTGATCGAAAATTGATGATGTTTCCCTCCTTCTGATTGTCTTGATGGTATTTCTGGGTACATCAAGAGCTGATAATTAAGTATGGACCTATAAAAAATATGCACCCAAAATTTAGGGGGTTTATGTGCTTTCTACATGGCTCCATGAATAAATAAAAGGAGGGAAACAATCGCCACCTTGATCAAAAATTGATTTGGATCCCCATTTTCACAACAAAAACAGTGCAGTAGCTGATATTTTTTGGTTGCACATATGACAATAAAATGGCCCATTAAACCAATGTCGCTGAATATACATAATTTTTGCAACTTTCTTTCTATCACTAATTCAGCATGAATTAGCTGAGTATTTCTATCTAGGTTTCATGTGAATCGACGCAGAACTCGTCGAGATATCGGGAATTCTTCCAAAACATCCCAAAACAGAACTTTCTCAATCCGCGCCTTAGGTACTGCCAATTGCTGTAAGTTCCGCCCTGTAAATCCCATGATTAATCAGCCTTAGGGCTTTTGAACCGCCACTATACCTGCGTGATGTAAGTCATTGCTGGGGCTCGACTTTCATCGCAGACCCGGGCAAAAGCATCAGCGGATCAAAAATAGCCAGACGACTGACCAAAATACAATTTCTCGCAGCTCTCGACCACATCTGGCAGCCAGCAATTCTGCCCGGGTTATCCCATAAGAGTGTTGAAATCCAACGTATTCCATGAGCAGAACCCGTGGCAGCATCCATTAGCCCGAAGCCGAGCGGCAACCCATTAACAATGTTGATCTCTTCCAAACAACGGGACCTACGTATATTCCCAAAAGCCGAAGCGGGGCGGGAATGACTGTCCGAGAACATATATAAGGGCTCGGTTTTGCAGGACAATTTAGCATCTCGCGCTGCTTCATGTCTGTGCCATTCTATGCAAGCACAGCATGTCCATTGGCACAAGGTGTACAAAAAGACCAACACCTCCCACTTTTCACCCAGCTCTCCACCCTCGTGGTCGAAAGCAGGAGTGGGTCGAAAGAGAGAGTGGGAAGCATGGCTCCAACTACACCATCATTTTCTGTTTAATTTCAGTGGACCCCATCGCCAGACCTTAGCATCCCTTCCCACTCTCCACCCGGCTCTCCACCCTTGTGGTCGAAAGCGGGAGTCTGGGTCGAAAGAGAGAGTGGGAAGTATGGCTTCAACTGCACCATGCACTATCATTTCGGATTTGTAAGTCAACACCTCCTCGTGCAGACAGTGCTAATGTCTGTTTAATTTCAGTGGACCACATCGCCCAGCCTTAGCATCCTTTCCCACTCTCCACCCGGCTCTCCACCCTTGTGGTTGAAAGCGGGAGTCTGGGTCGAAAGAGCGAGTGGGAAGCATGGCTCCAACTGCACCATCATTTCAGATCTGTAAGTCAACACCTCCTCGTGCAGTATGGTGCTAATGTCTGTTTAATTCCAGCGGAATTTCAGTGGACCCCATTGCCCGACCTTGGCATCCCTTCCCACTCTCCACCCGGCTCTCCACCCTCGTGGTCGAAAGCGGGAGTCTGGGTTGAAAGAGAGAGTAGGAAGCATGGCTCCAACTGCACCATCATTTCGGATCTGTAAGTCAACACCTCCTTGTGCAGTACAGTGCTAATGTCTGGTTAATTTCAGTGGAATTTCAATGGACCCCATCACTCGACCCTAGCATCCCTTCCCACTCTCCACCCGGCTCTCCACCCTTGTGGTCGAAAGCGGGAGTCTGGGTCGAAAGAGAGAGTGGGAAGCATGGCTCCCACTGCACCGTCATTTCGGATTTGTATGTCAACACCTCCTCGTGCAGTACAGTGCTAATGTCTGTTTAATTTCAGTGCACCCCATCACCCGACCTTAGCATCCTTTCCCACTCTCCACCCAGCTCTCCACCATCGTGGTTGAAAGTGGGAGTCTGGGTCAAAAGAGAGAGTGGGAAGCATGGCTCCCACTGCACCGTCATTTCGGATTTGTAAGTCAACACCTTGTGCGGTACAGTGCTAATGGTTGTTTAATTTCAGTGGTCCCTATCGGCCGACGCTAGCATCCGAAGGTCAAGGCCTATTTGGCCTCTGTCACAAAGCCACATGGCAGCCCCTGACCGAGGTCTGATCACCCTCTTTCATACTGTTTCATACTGTTCACACATAATGCACCGTGAATTAGCATCGGCAGAGCGTGGTTCTCTCTTGTCAAAATTCTCGATAGCAGTCAAGGCTGGGTACTCATACCCTTTTTCTTCTTTCCACCTTAAATTTCGAGTTTATTGATATTTTATCGATGCTTTATAGGTCAAGCGTTGACATAGCATCATTGACGCTTAATTGGTAGTCTCCTCCAAGCTCTCTACCTGGGGCATGAAAGAAGCTTTTACATTCTCTGTATTGCTTGGTGAGTGGAAAGTTCGTTCCTCGCGGATGTACATTTATACAATCATAGCCAATCATAAGCACTGCGGTTGCACACCACACACGTTCTGAAGGGATACACTAGTGTTGAATTTTGTTTGGGTTCTGGGGGATAAAAAGTCGCAACCTGCCCAGTTGTGACCTCTGTTTGGGTTCTAAGGGGTCGGGGTCGTCACAACCTGCCAAGTTGCGACTTCTGTTTGGGTTCTGGGGGATCAAAGTCGCAACCTGCCAAGTTGCGACTTCTGTTTGGGTTCTAGGGGATCAAGGTCGTTGCTACCTGCCAAGTTGCGACTTCTGTTTGGGTTCTGGGGGATAAAAGTCGCCAGTTGCGACCTCTGTTTGGGCTCTAGGGAACAAAAGTCGTCTCAACCTGACAAGTGGCGACCTCTGTTTGGGTTCTGGGGGATCAAGGTCGTTGCAACCTGCCAAGTTGCAACTTCTGTTTGGGTTCTGGGGGATAAAAGTCGCAATCTGGCCAGTTGCGACCTCGTTTGGGTTCTGGGGGATAAAAGTCGCAACCTGGCCAGTTGCGACATCTGTTTGGGCTCTGGGGGATTAAGGTCGTCGCAACCTGCCAAGTTGTGACCTCTGTTTGCAAGGTCGTTGCACCCTGCCAAGTTGCGACTTCTGTTTGGGTTCTGGGGGATAAAAGTCGCAACCTGGCCAGTTGCAACCTCTGTTTGGGTTTTGGGGGATAAAAGTCGCAACCGCCAGTTGCGACTTCTGTTTGGGTTCTGGGGGATAAAAGTCATCGCAACCTGACAACTTGCGACCTCTGTTTGGGTTCTGGGGATAAAAGTCACAAGCTGGCAAGTTGCGACTTCTGTTTGGGTTCTGGGGGATCAGATCTAGCCAGTTGGCGATGCTTGCCCCTGCTGATTAATCTCTGTGCTGGACCAAGAGACGCGAAGGCGACCCTTCGTGGGTATTGTCAATTTCATTGGCAAACCCTGATTCTCATAATTTTTGCCTCCCCCGTCACCATCGCTCTGACCTTACTCATTTATCCATCTTCTCTAGCTCCTCCCGGCAGTCTGCATTTTCGAATTAGTACAGTATGCATGACTTAGAAGTCGAACCAAATATCACAATACTCTCACAGGCTTAACTTTATAAAAAGGGTGATGAACCTGAGGGGTATTGGCAACCTCCTCAACCGAAGTGGGGGACCGAGACTTAGAAAGATTCTGAATCTTACTTCAGAGCAAAAGAGCCAGAATTGAGTATGTTGGGAGGGTCCAAAGGATTGCCCGCCAAAACAACAGATCACATCTGTATGTAGCTCACAGTGGCCGTCGTAGAGCGTTATACTATTTTTTGTCAGGTAGCTGGCCACTTAAGCATTTATGTATGATTATCTCTTCCCGTAGTGACAATGTCACGGATGGAATCTCGGAATTCCATCGCATTCGAATCAATAGTGGTCACATTTAACATCCTTGCCTATGCCCCGCCTAAAATGAAATCGCACCAAGGATCGGACAGCTACTTTACTTTTTGTTGGCCACAGCCCGACCCAATAGCATGAAATGACCCTAACACGGATGGAATCTCGGAACTCCATCACATTCGAACCAATAGCGGTCACATTTAACATCCGTATCCTGTTTTGCCTATGCCGCGCCTAAAATAAAGTCGCACCAACGATTGGACGGCTACTTTACTCTTTGTTGGTCACAGCCCGAACCATTAGCATGAAATGGCCCTAGCACGGATGGAATCTCAGAATTCCATCGCATTCGAATCAATAGCAGTTACATTTAACATCCTTGCCAATGCCCCCGCCTTAAATATAATCGCACCAACGATTGGACAGCTATTTTACTGTTTGTTGGCCACAGCCCAAACTAATAGCATGAAATGACCCTAGCACGGATGGAATCTCGGAATTCCATCACATTCGAATTAATAGTGGTCACATTTAACATCCTTGCCTATGCCCCGCCTTAAATAAAATCGCACCAACGATTGGAGGGCGTCTTTACTCTTTGTTGGCCACAGCCTGAACCAGTAGCATTAAACAGCCCTCACACGTATCGAATCTCGGAATTCCATCACATTTGAATCAATAGCGGTCACATTTAACATCCGTATCCTGTTTTGCCTATGCCGCACCTAAAATAAAATCGCACCAAGGATTGGACGGCCACTTTACTTTTTGCTGGCTACACATTTTCTGACCCACGCGTGTCAGCGCTTCCCAGAGTGCAATTAGTTCAAATTGGTTACATTTTGAAACACGTGACCCTATTAGGGGCAGTCAGAGTAGACGGTTTTGGGTGGTTCTGGTAGTCGGTTTCGAAAACGGTTCTGATTTAATTAATCGTGGATTTTGCTGGATTTACTTTTTTGTGCGTGCTGCTCCCGGGACGATAAAGCAATGATTGTACTATCGATCCCCTACCTATGCAAACTGATGGTGTTATGCCAAATTCCGGTTCCGTGACCTCAATTGGGGTCCAAAGTCTTCGGAATAAAAGTGGGAGATGCGTACAATATCCACCCACGCAGGTCTAAGCATATTTTGCTTTTTCCTCATTCAAAAGTGGAATGGGTGCAGATTTCTCACCTGAATTAGGTTCCTTACCATGGAATGAGTGCTCTAAAAGACCCACAGAAAATTTAACCACCGGCGACTCAAGTTGTGTAAAACTTTCTGTCAATGTGCAACTTTGAGGTGGCTCAGATATTTTGCATTTGGCCTGTGGCATTTGTACCGAGCCCAAAAGGAATTTGGGCATTGAAAAGCATGACCTCAATCTGAACAATACGTACAATACATGTACGTCAGACTGCAATTTGAAAAGCATGACTTTGAGCGAAACAGTTTGGCCCGTACCGTCTTATAAGTATCTGTCCCAGGGCAGTTAGTACGCCTTCGATATGCACCAATGAATACTTGTTGTGCCCGAAAGTAATCGGAATAGGTGTATCCCTGAAAGATTACAGCTAATGTCGGAACCGAAGGCACGAACGAAAATATCTTGTTTTGGAGAATTGTAAATATCTTAACCAGTTCTCCACCTAGCTGAATGAAATGTATCTAGATATGTGGGGCTAGTCCGTGCGGAATTAGTGACAGAGAGGCTCGCAGCTCCGTGGGGAGTGGAAGAGCAAAATTTGCGCACTCATCGACACCACGTACGGCTTCAAGGGTGGCCAGAACGGTAGCGGAGCTGATCTCCTCGGCATATTAATAATTGTATAATAGTGCCCGATTACATACATGGAAGAATTAGTGCCTAGATACTAGAATGCAGCAGGTCCAGAGTTTGCGAAGCTTCACTGCTTTCATATTCAGTTCGAAACACCCAGCACACCCGGTGGGTTATCAGCAGTGAGAAGGGTCGCCATCTCAACATTATAAGTATAAGCTCAATAATACGAGCACGTCGATGTTTGTATGATTCAACTGAAAAATGAGCACTTATTCCACTTCTGCACCGGGAAGGGATAAAATATATGCACAGCCCCAAAATTCAAAAAGTATTCCATAATGTGGTTTGCCGGTGGTTAAATTTTCTATTGTGTGCTGGTGGCTGCATTCACTCAGCCGGACTATGAATCAACCAGAAAATGAACACTCATTCCACTTCTGCACCGGGAAGGGATAAAATATCGCACAGTCACAAAATTCAAAAATATTCCATAAGGTGGTTCGCCGGAGGTTAAATTTTCTGTTTGCATGCTGGCAGATGTATTCACCCAGCCAGACTATGAATCAGCCAGAAAACTAACACCCATTCTACTTCTGCACCGGGAAGGGATAAAATATGTGCACAGCCACAAATTCAAAAAATATTCTACAACATGGTTCAAGAGTGTCACGCATTTGAAAATTTAAACAACTGATTGGCCGCTGGAGAGGTCAATAATGCCTCCGAGGAGAATCTGAATAGCAGAAAATGACCGCAATGGTCAACCATTGCAGGTCAACGCCTCAAAAAAATGGCTCTGGGACAGCACTGGAATTGAAGGTGTTTGAAAATGCAAAGGATTGTGGCGAGGGAAAGAGGTCAAGTGTTTGAGAATACAAAGGATCGTGTCAGCAAATAGGGTCACGCGTTTGTGAATGCAAAGGATTGTGTCAGTATTATAATGGAGCCACGACATGTGGCCTGCGTTTTGAAAAGCGTGATCTGGGGCACATTGAAATAGCTTGCATTTTGAAAAGTGTGACCGATTTTAATGGGTGGCATTGTTTGAGCCATAACTTGGGTTGAGGTATTTAAACTTGGATTTTGACCGGGTTTTATAGTGAAAAGGGCACCCAACTGCCAGGCATACTACCGATCATGCTTTCGATGAGAGCGAGCAGCGCCTTGTAAAAAGCCTCGCCGCCGCACCGGCCATTTTGTACCGTCAGCGTAAGTGGAAGAGGTTTGAGATCATAGCACGGTACGTGCAAAAGATTCTCTTCCCAGCTAAACTTTACCCCAGCAAACAGCGAATTTTGGCGTGACACCTCCAAAAATTCGGCATTCGAGACGGAAAAATTCGCAAAATCTGCCTTTTTTGCACCTCCAAGGGGGATCTGGCCCAGATGTCACGCATTTTACATCCGGCACTGGGCGCCGTGACCCGTGACGGAGACCAAATTTCGTCGCGGCACCGGGGGTGCGTGATGCGTGACCGCCGAATTGATCGAAATGATACAGTATACCGGATTCTGGCCTATTGATTCCAACACTGTCAGTGACACGGACTCTGAAAACGAGCCAGTTTGGCTGTGCCTGTTACACTGGCGACAGCATGTTCGCCGCGGCCGCCTTTGTTTCGGTGCGGTGAGAGCCCCTCAATGTTAGCGCCAGGGCAGTGTATGTCAAAGTTTAACAGGCTGACGTCAGGTGCCTCTTGATCTCATACCACCATCCAGTGATCATGCATGGCCCTCGAATTTCACTTCATCGAGATTTCCTGTCGATTTGGCTTGACATCCTTTCGCCAGAATATGGAGGAAATCGAGATAGGTGATCGTGGATTTGAATTTGTACGGGCCAAGCTCGGTAATTTGCGGGGGAGAGGCTTCGTGGGGCGATTGCGAACGTTCAACGAAGGAGGGGGTGGTGTCTCGACGTAGAGGTAGAATAACATGTCAAGACCCCACGTATAAAATTTCAATCCCGGTTGCGCCTTGGATACATGAGCTGATCAATCATCTCACAAGCCTGACAACGATCACGGGCAGAAGCCGTCGCCGTAATTACAGAATGCCATAAAAGCTGAGCATTCCACGACCGTTCATCCTCCCCCTTTTCTCTCTCTTCGTCCATAGTCCTACATACGTACCCCCTCTCGTTCAAAGGCTGGTAGCCTATGTACCCAATCTTGAGCTTCAGACCTGACATTGAATGCTGTCTGTAATTCAATCTTGATGATGTACTCCAACCCTTTTGGATCCCTTTGCTCGTCTCGTGATCAAAAAAAGTTCGGTTACCCTATAATTCCTCAGCAATTAAAAACATGTTTATAAACCGGTATTATAAACAGGGCTATTTATAAACCAGCACCTAAAAAACCAGGTTCTAGCTCTCCCAAGGCGATTTTTCCGCTGTGCGCACGATAAGTATGGCCTGAAATGCCTGTTCATATTTCTTTGTGACAGCCAGAGACTCGGGATCCAAGACTACCTTGCATTCTTGGTGATATTGGTGAAAACGATTACTTTGACCTAGGACAATGTAGCCTGCAAGGTTCCACAAGCATATTTTCAAAGGGTGATTTATGTTTTTGTCTCTCTTGATTGCAACAGCTCACCCCGAAGCCCAGCATATCAGTGCAAAAAGTTGCTCAGGTTTACCCAGCTGACATAATTAAAAACCAGAACCATTTAAAAAACCGGTTTATAAACCAAAGTTATAAACAGCACCCTATTTAAAAACAGACTGGCCGCGAGTCTACATCAATAGGTGCGAAAACATTTCGTTAGGTCGAGAGTCTGCAACAATCTACCTTCATTCGTGTTGAGGCAGAACAAAACCAATGTCCTACACACCCATCCAACTTGGTGTTGTGGCACATAATACAGAAATAATATGCATAATACGACGCTGGCTATGGTACCCGTTCGTAGGTAGGTATACATACTAGCAATTTCTATCTGAGTTTCCTTCGTCGACTGGGAACTGTCCTCGCATCCATAGATCCATAACCCATGCATTTTTAGATTCAAAACCCCATATGTTCCATGAGCCCAGGGGCATATTTGGTTGAATTTCTAGGCTCACATGGCTCAAAATCGGGGATTTACTACAGTTTATGGCCTGCAAATCAAAATTTAGGTCAATGGACACTGATTCCGAACACCTGTCGCTCATAACCACAAGTTACACTACTCCATTCAGACAACTGGGGGTAACTCGGGGACAATCAAATTCTGGGAAAGCGCGGAAACAGTTCAATTTCAGCCTATCAAATATGTAAAACCTAATCTGCCTGCTTCACACCATATCTAAGTGTTGGAAAGGCGGCCGGGAAACTCCGATAAAGTTCCCACGGTTGCTGAAACCCATACCTACCATACCCCATAGCTTTTTGGGCTTACCGAAGGGTATGGGTTAAGACTGTAGCTCTGTACCTTCATTTCTCATGGTAATCACCGTGCCGCCGTTTGGTTACCCTCAAAGTATGCGACTTGCGCAGTCCTGAGGATGGTGTATGACTCTGGATCTTAAGTCAGTCTTGAGCTACCTCAATATCCAGGATTTCTGGATACCTTCACGGCGACACAATTTAATAATCAACAATCACTTGAGTAGGGAATGCCGACTTACAGGGATGTGAAACTTGAGAAGGCCTCACGCACAATATTCTCTGCGGACAGCTGGGATTGCAATGATTCTAGCGCGAGGGTTTTGAGCTCGTCCAACCCAAACTATAGACAGTAAACAGCGACGTTCACAATACGCGAGTCGGGTTACGTTAAGTCTCACCCTGTCCGCCAGCTTATACATGGACTTGGCCGAACACTCCGGAGTCGGTGAGAAGCTGTGCTGGTGGGAATCCGAGGTGCAGAATATAATCTTATTGGTGTATAGGTAGCATTCCACCTATGCCGGATTGTCAGCGTTCGGAAGTCGGGAATTAATGGATGACTATCACGTTTTGAATGCATGTCCCTTTATTACGACCATGCGGCCCATTCGGCGTGGGGCGGGAACTTGAGCCAGGACTACTAGAACGAGATGCCGGAAGGGGAAGTTGTGCTGCGGAGGTGGTGGATGTTCTCGCAGTTTTACTGCAGGACCGTCACTTGAGCATAGAATATCGCCATGAACCCGATCAACGCACTCTGTTGGAACTCCCTCTTCCTCGTCATCCGAATCCAGATCACTGTCCGACATGTAATCATACTCCTGGAAGCGCTCCTCTGGTGGCATATCCATATCAAGATCAAGCATCTTCGATTCCGCGGACTCCGCTGCCCCAGAGACACCCAAAAAGTCTGCGCCAATCAGTATCCGCGAGTGCACACACCACGGCCAGGTTTTAATCAATAGCTACTTACACGCATCGAGGGAATCAGAGTGCCCGCGCAGAAGTGCCAGCTTCGTAAACATGGGCCGCGGGCGGGACACATATCTCGCTCCCGCACGCGTGTACGCACAAAACTTCCGAGAAAGCGTCATCCCCATCCCCGCTGGGAGCTGCACCGAAATCGCGATCGAGGCCGGGCCCGCCGCGTCGCTGCGGCGCATGTATACCCCGAGAGAGAATGTCGATGAGGGGTGTTAGTGGCACGGCAGATCTATTTCCGTGAAGAAGGGCTCGTCGTCGAGTGGCAGAAGGTTCTCTGCTTCCGTGCGGAACGTGATTCGCCCGTAGGCTGCGCCGCGAATGAGGGTCGGGGTCGAAGAACACAGTGACGCGCCGCCAAGCAATAAACCTAGAGTCCGGCACGGAGCAGTCTGGGCGACGTGGAGGTCGAGGCAGAGTCAACGGAGCATGAGAAGCGCAAGCCCCAGCCGCAGATGGCGGTGGGAGTCCCAGAGACTCCGGACGACGGATTTTCGGGGATGTGAATAGTGAAAGTCGATTTCACGCCCGTGGACGTCCACTCGTCGTCGACGACTTTTTGGAGCACCAGGTCCTCGCCAAGGTGCTTGTGTGGACTTGTGTGTCATACAAAGGCTGCTGCACGCTTACGCATCAAACACCACAGCACTAGGCAGTTGATTGCCACCATGAACAAGGCAGCACAGATCGCAATGATGGCACGAGTTATCGCGACTACTGAGGTCATCAGTCATAGTGGTATCGAAATTGCCGCAGAAGGTGATGGTCACCGGATCGAGAAGAGCATGATTCGTAGAAAGAGATGCAAACATTGCATTTGTTTCAGTTTTTAGTTGAGAATACGGCGATACGGCGTGTTTAGGTTGACAGAAAAATGAGAATACACCAATATTGAGGCAATCAAAGACAAGACCGAAGGCGTGGGTCGAATAATTTCAGAGTCATCCCAGGAGATTACCCTTGCAGGGATGTGAATATCCGAGCACCTTGGCGAATGAATGCCTGTGTTGGTCGCTTTGAGCTGCAGGACATGATAAGCAAGGTTCAGGGCCAACATAACGGAGCACAAACGAGCTGCAATGTATTCGTGACGAGGGAGAACCTTAAAGGTGCTCGTGCGCGTTTGCGCAAGTGTCTTGCCCTCCTCGGAGATGCCGCACTGGTCGGGCCTTGCCGAAAAACAGAGTGACATAGAGAGCAGGACAACAAATGACTGTTCAGACATGCTTATCATTATAAGGGTGACGCCCAACTGAAATCGGCCGCGCCAGCGGATACTGACGTCCGGGAAGACAAAGAACAGGCCCATGTTGCCGTTCATGTCCTCCAGGTGGTCCACAGACGATGCTAGAATTCTTCCTTCATCGACTAATACCTTGCGGAAGAGACACAGAAATGGAAAGATTGAGGGGAGAATGTCGCGAGGTGTTGTGAGGGCGAGAAAAATCCAATAACGCGGTTGTTTTGCAGACGCACAGTTCACCCATATCGGCTTTGACTGGAGTCTGGATGAGAGAACGGTGTCGCTGCCGGAAGCAAAGCACGTCAAATACCTGGCAAAATGAGGTCCGAAGGATCTGTCAGATCTGTCAACCAAGAAAAAAGCAGGGAAACCATATCGAACAACGACGTCCCTTACCTTCGAGCAGAAGAAAGATCTCAGCGAAACTGTCGCCCGTCTGGATGGGCACCGGCTTGAAAAGGTTATGAAAATCATCCAGGAGGGTTACCCAGGAATCGACACAGTGAGTCGCTTTTCTGCCACCAGTTTTTGATGCGTATATAATCCAAACACAGAGCACTGAGAACATTGAGTTGGACATCGACCTCATCCCGCCCTTGGTTCTAACGAAGCTGTACAACTTCGTTGTAGGCGCACGAGGAAACGGTAAGGATTGGTTAGCGCGATCTCAAGTCAAGTACCTTTTATACAAACAAAAGATGATGATTATAAGTGTCAAAGACAAAAACTGAGACAACCATTGGAGCCAAAGGTTAATCAGACTTTGAGGCATGGGCCAAAACGCTGGTTCAGGACGTTGAACGAACGCGCGTCACAAGGACTACGAAATAGCTATTAGTCATGTCATTCGCGGCGCCTCTTTGATCGGCAGCACCGTCTCTGGGATTGTCCGGAGTCCGCCACCCTGATGTCCTCCCGGTGACCAGTTGCGTGGCTGTAGCAATCCTCTCTGCAGGAACGTTCATCGCAGGTGAGGTTCATTAACGTCATTCTTGAGTTGTATCTCTTAATCAGCGCTCACTGGTCGGGTTTCAGGACTTGGGTCCCACAAGGCAAAGACGAACCAGAAGAAGGCTCAGCTTCTTCTGGTCCTTTACGCGCTACGTGGTGAGGTCTCCTTGTACCTCGGGGCAGTACAGGATATTCGCGAGCTAATCCACTTCTTAAATGAATCAATTGCAGCCGCAGACGCGCATGAAGCCGCCCGGGTGTTGAATGCCTTTGGGAGGGGCGTGATTGGTGATGAACTTATTATGTAATCGTCGGACTTTGAAATCTCGGGCTGGTTCCGCCGATGCTTGAGCGATCCTTCATGAAAATGCAAGATGCCAAATCGTTTGTAATCAAGGTTGCTTCAGTTCTGTCTGTTCAGAATGGGCTTCTGTGTCTTGCACATCATCAAATTTACAGCTGTTTGCAAAAGTAATGACACTTCCATCATTTTGTAAATAAGAAAGCAAACAAATACTTGCACACTTGTCGAGCTTGTTGTGGGCTCATTTCTTCACCAATCGGTTGTGTTATAGCGCGTTCTAAAGCGTTTTGAAGGCGCTTTCAGCCGGTAGTGGTCATAGCCTTTATATACAAGTTTTGAATTTTCGACCTGTTCGGCTGCAACACGTCAAGAGGGCTTTTGTCCGGACATGACCTAGCCGAGCGGCCCAAAAGGGGTATTTTTCCGTTCCCACGGCCCTAAAAATGCTGAAAAATTCTCTGTGCACCAATTGAAGCCTGATTTGGTGCTTGCGTGTCGTTTGAAGTGCGATTTAGGGGGCGTTTCTTGCTCAGAAAGTGCATTTGACCCCAAAATCCCACCCAACACGGACCAAAATCGGTTCCAAGGCTCGACATTTTGTCCGGACAGAACCTAGGTAGGCGCGCTCTGACCCCCAACTTTTGGCCGGACAGGACCTAGTTGTTTGGTCTAAAATGCCCCAAATTTGTCCGACATGGGGGCTAGGGTCCAAAGGTATAATCCGGGGTCCTACACCGCCAATCGAACATTTTGTTCATCAAACATCGAGGGTGAATGTGATTGAAACATTTTCTCAGGATGTCCAAAATGTGTCGTAAGGGAGATTTTGAGAACATCCGATGCAAATCATCTTGCCAACGCCAGGACAAACGTTATAAGCACATTGCCCAAAACTCTGGGAAACATTGTTGGAAATATTCACCCAGTATTTCCGGTAGCGTGGGTATTCAATCAAGTGTACATATTGGCTCGCAAATTCATAATCTGAGGTGTGGGCATACGATGCACATATACGGTGTCCACTGTTGACCTTTGTCTTAGAGACGGCCCGTCAATTGGTTTGAGCCGGCCATAGTATTCATGATCACCACTCACGGTGTGCAAGCGTGCAGCATTCATGAAAACTGTGTGAGGTTAGGGAGCTCTTTAGCACAATGAGAAGGACAGAATTTTTCAAATTTCTCATGTATTTACGAAGAATCAGAAACCTTGAAATTACAGCTGTTTGCAGATGTAATGACACTCCATCAATTTTCATAAAGAAGAGCAAACAAAAACTCACCTTCTTGCCACGCTTATTACGAGCACAATTTTAGACGCGTTCGGAAGCGTTTTAAACGGGGCTATCCACCTGTACCAGCCTTTAGCCCTAGTTCATGGGTTTAATTTTGACCAAAATCCGCTGCTGCAGCCTTGAGCTCCCTGCTTGCAACGCTCAGTTTGGGCCCAATACCTGATCGATTTGGCTGAGGGTAGGTGCGTTCGGACCGCATGTTCAGTCGCTTTCCAACGGTACCCATCTTCTATCCCACTTGGCTCGCTTGGCGACCTCAATTCCGCTATTTTGGTATTTTGCCTTTCACTTGGCAATGTCGCCCTTTTCTCGTCGAATTCCTCTTGCTCAACGTATCATCGTCTCCCCTGCCGGCCTGTCATTTGGGTCCTCTGCCTGGGTAGTACTTTGAATTGAGTTGGTGAGGGTGTCCTCGGCTGCTATCTCTTTTGTGTTTGTAGACGGCATTGCAGGCGGATAGATCAAGTATGTGTGTTAATTGGAAGTGTCTCTGGGCAAAACATCTCTACTTTTAACTACTGAGTATGATGGTGCACATATCTGACTCTTCACAGGCTACCATCGTGTCCGCCTGACTGCCGATGCATGCAAAATAATATATGAAAGTCGAAAGGTCCGGGAACGTCGGATTCACAATGCGAGCTGCTGCAGGGTTTTTCCTAGCTCCTACACTTCTCTCGCAACACCTATGGTGTATTCGGAAAGACGTATACTCAGTGCAAGTGTATATGAGGGGCCCCGGGGCGATCTGCTTATGAGCAGACCCAGAGTAGACAGCAGAATATGGCCGTTCAGAGCAAGTCCTGAATGATGATTTACTTCCACTGCCCATCGTACTCTCGCCTGCGCAGATTCCCAGACCGTTCTGTACAAGTGATGAGATTAAAATATATTGATGCGCCATTACCTGAGGCCGAATACAGACAAAAACGGAAAACCGATTTTTTCAACTCGAGCTATAGGATTTCTTGGAGAACAAGCCGAGACCATCAGATTGTAGTCGATGATGTTCTATACCATCCCACATTTTGAAATGTGCAAAAATATACTAGAACTCGAAGAGATGGGCAATTCCTGAAAGTCAACGATGAGTTCACGATGAACGTGGGGTGGATCAATGCTGACGAACACTCACGTGCCCGCCATTGTAGTCGAAGTTCATATCGGTGTTGAGACTAAAGTTGAGGCGGGGGAATAGATAGCGGGAGGATCGTGTGGAAAGGCAGGGGGTGATGAACGCGATGAAGCGACGCCAGGCGAGCCTACGATTCGCTCCGGCAAGGAGGATCTCCTTTCAAAAATGAGTCGCGGGAGCGGAGACCAATGTAGTATGGCAAGAGGCAACCGAAGAGGAGATGGGACGAGGAATTCGAAAATACTCGAGCTGTGAGACACCAAGCTTCACGGTACCACCGAGTCCGATTTGAGAGGCCATTCGAGGTATTGAGAGACTTCGTGTATTCTGACTGTCCCAGTTCAACCACAATGGACTGCCGGGCACGTACTGAGCGGCGGGAATCAACGGAAAGAATTCCAGGCCAGCATTGGGACTTGAGGTTCCAGAAATATGTTCGATGAATTCCTATCGCAGTAGACAGTAGATTTTCGGTACGCCGAGAATATGAACTGAAGAGGTGTGACCAGAAGATTTCCCAAGAATGTGGTGTGGTTATCTAGGGTATTCAGAGGATCGAAATCCGGAGGTGAAGAGAGAAAATCCAAACGACTGCATAGTACATGTCCAGATTGAAAGCTGTATATTTTGCTCCAATAAAAGTGAATATTGCGCAAATTGGACCGCCCAGCCACAGATGTTGATATTGAAAGGAATGTCTAGCGGTAGCATCACTTGAATTAAATTGATGATAGCCGCTCAGCCAGCGCAAACGAGCTAAGGACTTTCAGGCCAATGGTATGCCAAACGAAATGAAAACGCTGTTATATTCCCACCTAGACGGATCGAGAAAATTTGCCTTAGTTGTGTGAATTACCGATGAGAGCAGATTCAGCAGAGCAGCTTAGGTCTCCAGAAGAAGCCAGATTTGTTCAGAAATCATTGCACGATTGATGCGATAAATTTGAGGATAGACGGGATACTGAGGCGTAAGGGAAAGATCAAAAGATTGTGGGTCCGAGAGAAGGGAATGCTGTTGCTTTATAAGTATCTTCGCGGAGACTACGTGGCCTCCCGGCTTGATAACAATCTTTGAGCTGCGCCGTAGGCAGCAACAGCGGCGAGGAACAGCCTTGAACAGTATCTTGCCAAGAAAGACTGCGGGTAGGTCAGCTGTTGCGCCACATGGAGTTTTCAAGTGTAAAATGAAACTGCGCAGAGGAACTTTGACGCCGAGATATGAGGACAACGACAGAAATGGAAGGAAGGGGATAACCCAGATGGGGATGTGCGCAAACATGTATAATGACACGCCAAGGTAATTAACCGTTCTTTAACGAAATCCTACGAAACCTGTGCTATTTCCCCATATATTCACACCCGTTTAAGGTTCGTCCACGGTATTTTTCCACACTTCCTGCCCCATGACAAACTACGCACATCATTTCCCCGGAAGAACTGCGAACTGTCAAACCCAACCCCAAATTCCAATTGGGACAGAGCAACCATTGAGACGGGGCTCGTGAATTGACAGTCACCCAGAGAATACCAGATCTGGACCCAAATCCCACTGCGCCGCAGGATAACCACGGATGTTTCAGATCTCCAAATCTGTGGAATCAGACACGAATTCGGACTGGTTGGGAGTACTGGGCCTTTGTCCAATCAAGTCTGTAAACGGCGTCAGATTCGGCTAACCAGATTTGTGTGATCAATCCCACTGATGCTCTGAGCACAGCACTTGAACTGCGCACTTAAACCTGAATTGGGGGTTTTCAGCGGTGGAGGCACATCCCGTCAAATCCGCCGGAGGCCAATTTGTTTGATTGATACCCTTTGGGAGCTGCCCGGAAAAGTTCGACAAAAAGCGCTCCGACGCAACCGAGTCGTAGAGCTGATAGGTGGAAAGGCCAGAATGTGAATTTCAGCGCTCTGAGAGTCGGAATTCTGCATATTGCATTCATAATCTCATCCTTAACATGCAATCCATTACTCTATAACAGCCTAACAAGGTCATCTGGGTGGTACAGAGAGCATTTGAGCGTACAGTCCCAATCTGACCGACCCCGAAAAGAACAACTGTCTCAATTTTGAGTATAACAAAAATCCCTCTTGCCAAAAGTTTCCTTTCATTGAAGGAAGCACTTTTGCTAGAGGGATAAGAAAAATCTATTTTTTTGCGTGACTACGATTACACGTCTCTCTTTTTGGACACAATTTTATTCTCGCCGATCCTCGCCAATTTATACTTAGGGCCCGATGGGGTACTCTAGAATCGGCTAGAATGCGCTTATAGATCTTTCTATGAAATTTTTGATAGAAACATTTTGTCACGCTGTGTTACTCTGGCGCTCGCGATATTTACAGCCAACTCAGCACTAGGTTCAGGGAAGCTTGAAGAAAAACTAGGCAAGGAAGAGAGTGTCGACAGTCTTATAATAACATGAAAGTAAATTCTTGCGATGTTTGGGAGTGTTTTACTGTGTGATGAGAATGTTGACCACTGTGATCCAGTTTGAATCCCGCTCCTCTGTCTTCTCCAACCCCGTAACGTGCGGTGGGTAGGAGCCCGCGCTTTATCGCCTTTAAAAGTTCAAATGTGACATCGGGCCATCGGCCCCAGGCGCAGCCGGATCAATTTGTATTCACGTGTCTCGGGATCCGAAGCAGAGCATCGGCTCACGTCAACCTAAACCGTCGATGTGATTATAAAGGATCCGACAGGTCGGGAAAGGGGGACCAACCAAATGCGACACTCTCAGGCTCAGGCTCGCGTAGCGAATCGCGACACACTCACCAAAATCCTTCCAGTCTGGAGCGGGCCAAGCGAGATGCGACAGGGACACTGTGTGTTAGATGGAAGACCGTCGGATAGAAGATCGTCGAGGGCTCTTGGGCTCCCGTTGGCTTCTTCTCACTTCTTGGTCTGTCCCGGGTACCTTAACACCTTTGAGGTCTGCGGACGGAGTCAGACGAAGAATGTAATGCATGTTACTAGGGAGGAGCATAGAAAATATACACAGGGGACATGTGCGAGGAAGAGCCATTTATTTGGTAGCTGCACGAAGCTGCCTATACAACCTCGACGTTCTCCTTTTCACTCGGGTTCACACTTCGGCGCACCTCTACCACCGCCCCCGTCGTCCGGCCGAAGGGTCGGGGAGACTGGACGGGCAACGCAAACCTCACGAACGTAAGCCCCGATGGGACAGCCGGGACGGAAGATGCGATGGAACTGTTGTTGCTGAGGCGCGAGCTCTTGCCAAGGGGGGCGATCCCAGTTCCGCTGGCGCTAGCGACACCGAGCGTGGTGAGCACCTCAGAGTCGCGTCGATAATAAGGGATCTTCGACGGCCTCGCATCCATGCGGCGCTTCGGCTGAGAACAGAAATATAAGCAGCAGCATGCGACGGGGAGCCGAAGGAGGCGCACCAGAAGCTGCTTCCGATTGTTCGGGATGTTGAGGCGCTGGTCCTGGCCGTCCGGTGCACGCTGCTGGGTGATCTGCGCGACGGCACTCTGCCTGGCGATTGGCTCATTTGCCTTACGGGCCTCGGCGCGTTCGGAGTTCATCTGGCTAATTCGTTCACGCAACGCCTCCAGCTCCGCGCCGCGCCGCAACGCGCACTCCGAGTGCTGCCTTGCCTCGGCGTCCCGGCGTCGGATGTTTTCATTCAAACGGGTTACATTGTCAAGGGCGTACTGGCACTGCTGGACCAGCTTAACGATGCGGTATTCATGCGCTTCGAGAGCCTGCTTGAGGATCTTGATTTGGTATTCTTGGTGCTGCTGTAAATAGGGTCACTTTCCACATATGTATGCACTTGGAGAAGAAAATTCACCTTTCCAGACTTTGTCTCCGATTCGAGTCGGCACCGTAGCCCGAGCCCCCGCTTCTTGCCCTGACATGGCGTGGAAGTCATGACCGCGTGCTCTCCCTCAAATCCCAGCCCATGAGCCGGCAGGATACCCATCTCCAGATCCTGGGACATCTCGAAGAAGTTTGTGAATTCGGGTGCTGGAAAAGGTGGAGTTTGGGATGGGAGCCAATCGGTGATGTTTCCACCTGCGTTTAAAGCTGACGATTCCAGAGCGGGACACATATATCTTTAAGCGGTAAATAAGGTAGAGATATTGGCAGAGCGGGACATATATGTTTTAAGCGGGACATAAGGTAGAGATATTGCCGGAGCGGGACACATATATGTTTAAGCGGGACATAATGTAGAGATATTGGCAGAGCGGGACACATATATGCTCAAGCGGGACATAAGGTAGAGATATCGGCGGAGCGGGACACATATGTTTAAGCGGGACATAAGATGCTGCGCTCTTGTCTGGTATGTTGCTGCTTTCTGTCGGGCATATGCCCGATGTCCTGCAATTGCACTCTCAGAAGCTAATGCGGTCCAGGTCGCTTCCATCTTTAGAAAGCTCCTATTGGTCCACAAAAGCTCAGCAAGCTTCTGCTCCTTCTGCTCCTGCCAACGTTGCATTTCGGCTTCCGCTCGGAACCACTGCACACGGTCGCCTAAGACATAAACTGTTAGCACTGGGTGCATGACTCATAGGTACTGAACAAACATTCGTTTGACCACTCATCCAATTCGTCCTTCGACATCTTTGACAATTTTCCCAGCTGCCATAACCAACCTTCAGGGCGATCGTCACTATCTTCTTTGCCGGAATCTTTTGCTCTCTTGTGAGGTCTAGAGCCTGGTATGATTCGATTCACCAATTGGAGCGCATGTTGACCGTTCACTTGCCAGTTTCTTCTTGTCCATTTGTGTGCTTGTACCGAAGTCTGTGGAATGGAGGGGTGAGCGTATTTACCAGGCACATGTCTGAGCCAGGGAAATACCGGGTGCGTCCAACACAATTGAATCCATTCCATCTTCTTCTTCGACTTCCATTGGAACTTGTGCTCTCCAGGGAGCACCGTCTGTGCGATGTGAATCACCAAGTTGCCGTTTCTGTTGCACCGACTTCATGTAAAGATCTGCCTCGGTGAGTGGTGGGAAGGTGAAATTTGTGGCGTCTAGTGTGATGAGTCGCTGTCTAGCCAGTTCATATGTGGCCATGTGATAGTTGCGTTGCCGGATTCCTTCCTGAATATGATCGCCGGCACGGCTATTCTGTTTCTGCTGTCGTTCATTTTTGATTTTCCGGCGGCGGAGAGTAGACAAAGCCTTGACGATGTGCTGCAGAGCACGCAATGCATTGAACAGCTGGCCCTCCCGCCAGTGAATTTCTTCCTTTCCCAGACTGATGAGATCATGTTTGCGCCGTTCCGATTCGTTTGCAAAATCTGAGGGTAGAAAGAGCCGCTCGTTTTGAGCCAGGGGTGATGTTAATGCCTGAGCTGCAACCCTGTCCCCCATGCAGGGCATGATGTCTTTTTGTTCTTTGCGCCAATGTTGAATTCTGGATTGTAGCTTAGCGGTGCGGCTGGTAATCTCCTTTTGGCGGGAAACCAAGTCATGCTCCTCTCGGTCTGAAACCAACTGCCGCAATTGGCGCCTGAGTGATACAGCGGCCTCAAATTAGTCTCTCCTCGGAAAAACAGGCTCAACTTACTGCAAATCCTCAATCTTTAGGGAACGAATTCAAACTCCGACGATTATGTAATAACGGCGCGACCTATACACGATCGCGCGGTTAACTACAGACTAGAATCAGCCTCCAATGAGCCAAAGACGGCATTTTATACCAAATCTTTTTCCAGTACCATCATCGGGCTATCATAATAGTTCCCCTACATATTTTGCTTCGACCAATACACTTGATAATATGTCGCAAAATTGATCATTCTGAAACCGCGGCAAGGACCGCGGAATGACTGTACGCACGTTATGACGAAGAACCCCGAAAACCGTTGGGCCATCCAGCGACTGAAGAGAACAACAGGTACAGCCGCTGCGCATAACCATCCCGGAGGCCCTCGACCCTCACTTTCGACACCCTTCCGACTCAAAGGACAATTTCATGGCTGCCCAGGGCAAATCTTAATCGCCAGTTCTCCTTAAAATTTCGCTGGCTATCATGAGCGGGCCGATTTGAAACCCCTTTTTTGTTTGCGCTCAGGGCATCCACTTTAGTGCACCGGAGTACCCGAAAAGTATAACGCGCTCAAAGTTCGGATTACTCAGTACGAACAATGTTTCAGTGAGGGAACATCGGGTGAAACTCTGCCCACGCTACTCCGACTGAAGGACAAATTCCACAATTTTGGGGTGCTGGAATTACAGCTAATGTCGGAGAACAAAAATTTCCTGTTTGGGGATGTTTTCGAAGAATTCCTTTTATCTCAGTCAATTCTGTACTGATTCCCATGAAAACCGGATAGATCTACTCAGCCAATCCATGCTCAATTAGTGACAGAGAGGGATTTGTGAAAATATTATGTATCGGATAATTTAAGTTTTTGGGCCGTTTTCGCACTGAATACTGTTTAGCAGGCTCACAATATGTCCGAGTGACCTATGATTGTGTCAGGTACAACATATATACCCTAGCAAGGATGTGACAGAGCCGAAATTTGATGAAAGCTCCGGATAATCAGAATTCTTCCAAATATCTCCCAGCGTCGAAATCACTGTAAGGGCAATCTTAAGCTCGGCGCGGGGCGCAGAAACTAGCGGGGAATCCGAAGTATAAATATGGGTACTATAATACAGGAGCAGGAATACTACGCACCTAGCGGGGGAATCCGAAGAGAAGAAAGGATGAGGATTCCCACGCTAGGTGAAACCTTATATACTAATTAGTGACTACCCAGTAGCATGTGTCCGGAGGTATCTACACTGATCCCGGGCCTGATCACATAGCACGTGCCAGCGAGAACGGGCGGGCAGAAGGTCGGGGGCGATAGCCGGAGGGAAGGCCGGAACGGAAACCGGAGCGGAGGCCGGAGCGGAAGCCGGAGGAATAGCCGGAAAGGCCGGAAAGGCGTGCGGAGTGGGGGTTCCCCTGACAATCACCCAATGAGTCCAATGCAGTTGGAGGGAGTGTGATTAGATTATCCTTCTGGCCCCGTCACGTCCCACAAAATGTATGTATGTTGATCCTCCCAGAATATTAGGCCTTTGGGACATCTTCTGGTTTTACTAAACGGCATCTTGGGCAAAAAACATACATTATCTAATACATGATATTTTTGTAAAATCCTCTCTGCCACTAATTGCGCATGAATTAGCCTGACATATCCACCTACATTTCATCCCAATCGGCGAAGAACTGGCTGAGATATTTGGAATTCTTTGAAAACACCCAAAAGAGAAAAAAATTGTCCACGACTTCAGTTCCGACATTAGCTGTAAGGGTTGGCATCCAATACGAAATTTGACCAAGAAGAAATAACTTCAAAGAAAATCGGGTGAAACTCCGCCCACGCTACTCCGACTGAAGGACAAATTCCACAATTTTTGAAGGGTTGGCATCCAATACTAGACTCATCACCAGTCTGCCTGCGAGCAGTAACATTGTGGCGGAGCACGTTGCCGCAGGCAGACTGATACTTCTTGGGCTATGCAATTGCTTGCCAACGCCGCAAAGCTTGGCGAAGGACGTGGTTCGGTCATCATGATATCGAGCATTGCCGCGCGATTTTGGAATCCATACCTGTCCCTGCCAGGTACTGTACTTTCTCAACTTCACCGCAGTGTACTACATATATTCAGCATACTCTGCGGCAAAAGCTGGTCTCGATCAAATCACTATGATCTTAGCAGCTAAGTTGGATCCTTGGGGTATTCGCATAAATACCATCGCACCCGGATCTTTCCCCACGTATCCTTGCATTTTCTTCGTTTACATTGTTTTCTTACTACCTCTTTCTTTCTTCTCCCCCAGCGACTCGAATCTTCCGACCAATCCCTCCGCAATGTCCCACCCGTCTAATCAGCACCGCATTCCGCTGGGCCGCTCTGGTACTCATGACGATATTGCCCGTTGGTGTGCTTGCTTGTCCATATACTTTGATTAATGCGGAGATTAGCGGTCGCGATCTTCTTGGCTACACCGGCACTGGGGCAGCAGGTACCCGCCACCTGCTCCCGATATGTGTGCTAGATGTCGCCGTTAGCTGATGGTTAGGTGCAGTCCAGGTAGAGGTCAGGACTATTATGGATAGACACACCGTGGGACCAGGCCTGGCTGTCGATTTGATCGAAATTATCCAGTAATGTGGTCAGCTCACGTGACGCCGGGAGGAGGAACTGCGAAGTGACATGCTGCAAGGCAGCCGCTTATTGGCCTCCTCAAGATGGGTTGGTCAAGATGACCATCCACAATGTCAGATGACGATGACTGGCTTTGAGGAGCCACATCTGGACGGATTTGCCTGCAATGCTGCTAATAGGATGGGTGGTCCCATTTGGAACAAAGGGGCCATTGGAGCCCACCAAGATGTCCAACAACATTCTCCCCACTACCACCGACCCTGTCAACGTCGACGACCCCCTCGGCCTTGACCAGACTACTACGACACTTGCCAACATGTCCATTGACTCTCCCACTCCCGATAACGACTCCGACTCCACGGGTAGCATCCCTGATCTCGAGCATCCAGACTATGGGTCCACCCTCCCCAACTGGCGCGGCCCAGCTTACCTCGCACAGCGTGCTTTCAGAGACGCCTTCGGGGACCGGGCCACCCATTCTGGATATCAGGTACATCGATATTCTCCCTCTTCTAACGTATCGCTGATTTGCCCAGGGTGGCCCCATGGGTAATTTCCGCCGTGGAGGCGGCGTCCCCTATCCGGTCCAAGGGGGGCGTGGCCTAGATGTAGAGGTCATCAACGACCTTATTTGGCGCCTCCAGCGCGTTGAGCGCGCTCTTCGGGGCCTTGCCGAACATCAATACTGGCTCCCTCGTCGCTTTTGATCACACTACTCACGCTACTGCTTCTACCGACCACGCTATTCTGCTTACTTCGTTCGATTATCCCCTCCCATGATATCTCTCCAATCTTACTATCAAATATAACTGATTACTTTACCTCTACGAGTCTATTGCCCTTACCATACACAAGAAGCCTGCTTATTAGCATCAAAAATGTACTTGTATATAACTCGTGTAAATGTATACTCTGATTATTGAAGATGCAAATACTTTTTGCACGCTGACCCGCGCGAGTTGGAAAATGGCCCTGGAACTTCTTTGTAATTGAAATGGTTTGAAGGATGTCAAATCACGCACTTCAAAATGTACTGTAAACCATTGCAAAGGCAATAGGATCACACATTTCAAAATGCCAGCCAGTAATTGCGCTCTGGAAAGCGCCATAATGCCTCCGAGCGCGATCTGAATCCCTTTAAATGTTCGCAGTGATGAGAGCTATCGATTCCTGACACGCACGGATTAGAAAGGGCCCTGGGACTTCGTTGGAATTGAAATGGTTCGCAGGATGTCAAGTCACGTGTTTCAAAATGTAAACCAGTAATTGCGCTCGGGAAAGCGCTGACCCACACGGCTCAGAAAATCGCCCTGGGACTTCATTGGGATTGAAATGGTTTTCAGGATGTCGAGTCACGCGCTTCAAAACGTCTCCTGGTCATTGACTCAGCGCAGCAGGCAAAAAGATTCTCTATGCATCCCATATAGCTAGCCACCCCAATGATGCTTAAAGTACCCTTTATTCCCTCAATAGAGGTTATTAGCTGGTGTTTGGTGTCAGACAACCATCAGCTTTTCAAGGATGCAACATCCTCTTTGTTCTCGACACTCTCGACGACGTCACTGCGTTCGTCTGGTCGGTATCGCGCTCCAAAGAGCCTCGCATATCATATGTGCTAGGGTGACGCTTACCTCTGTCGCATCATCGGTTGACTTGAACATTACAGTTACGGCAATTATCTTCTTTGACTTCGAAAATAGTTTTTCACGGGCTGCTAATAACCTCTAATCCTTGTGATTAATTTTGTTTGCGCTCAGTTCGGCTCCGCCTTGAGTCCACCGGACCATCGACTAAATGCGGAAACAGTGGCAAGATTAGTAAACAGACATTCAAAGATCATTGTGAGTGGACAATGGACATTGTAATCAGCTCAGACATCGCTTGGAATACGATTCTGAGCACCATGGCAGGTGAAAATTTTCCCTACCGAAAAAAAAGATTCACTGCATTCAGACCCCCCCGTAGGCACAGATGTGTCTACGTTCGCAGATCTCTGCCGAGGTGTGACTATCCACGCCTATGTTGGTTTATGTTGGTCTAGCATGTCTGCCTACGTGAGGCCTGCCCATGTTGGCAGATCCCAACCGACGGTGGTGTGCCTATCGTGGCCGACCCTGGCCGACCTGAGTCCAGGTAGGTGCCGTTGAAATGAGGTCACAGAGTTGCCCTCGTTGTATTGGTAGTGCCCTTCTCGCTAGGCCCATCAGTCTAGGTGTGCCGATTCCGGCCGGAACACGTAGACCAATATCTCGAGCTCAGTTCTATTGGCCTTTACATTATTCATGCACGGGTGAGTCTTCGCAATGACAAGATTATCAATAGGCAGTAATCGCAGGGGGATTAAGCGCGACTCAATTGAACGAAGAAGAACGAAATTGCGGCATGCGTAAGCATGATTACGCCTCACGAAGACTGCGGAGCGGATCACTGATCCGATGTGATCGAGCTGATCAAATACTGTCTCGCTGTCAGCACTGCCCTCTTGCTTCTCCTCAACCCTTGCTCGTTTCCAAGCTCATTCCCTTGCTCATTCCAAATGCGATATCTTCGGCAAAGTCCCCGAATCTCGAAACCTCCTAGGTTTTCATCTGTGACGGCATTGGTTCTACGAAAGCGCATTCTGAACCAACTTGACACGTATGCTTGCTTCTTGTACACGTCCACTATCGGTGTCAACTCAATCAACATGTGCCAGCTATGAAAACATCTTGCATCTTTTTCGACAATTTTGAGATCAATCTGCTTTATGGTCCGCTGTCTGCACAAAATTTGGGGCATCAATTCTTGCTGCTGGTCATGCCGTGGCGCCTCATGATTTAGCCGGGTTATATACCGTCTCTTGGTCCGAATCGGAGCTCAGTACATGTGATAACCAATTTATGTGAAGCAGTGACTGACAGGTTTTTCAGTGAAGTTTCCGGTGCTGGTATTAGCGTATGGCGATAATTTCAAACGCATTGCAATCCAGTGTTGAGTCGATTGGTACGACTCCGATCAAATCTCCCTTCCATTTGGGGGAAGTGGCGCGCTGTTCGGTTCTCAGTGTGCGCGGCGTGGGCAAGGACCCGGGAAACCATTAGAGGGGTGGATGGTCTAAATCTCTCCTGAGATATATCATTCGCAGTGAGTTCAAGCCAAAACATTGAAAGGAAGAAGGAAAATACGGAAAACATACTACGGAAAACATAGAAAAGTGATAAGATATTAAGTACCTTAATGCGCGTATCCGGAACCAGGCATGATAAATGGATTGCTGGGGAACCGGGAATGATTTGTGTTCTGTGGAGCGGCGCCGCGGCGACAGCTGATCGAAACGGTGTTGCGATTGATGATCGGATGAGCCGTCACACGCCACAAGTCTTCTGCCTTAAGGCCACACAAGTAGAGGGCTACTTACAACAATTAGTGGAAAAATGAAGAAGATCCCTTCGTATCAATAAATAGGTACTAGGTGGTCCAGATCAAGGGCGGAGTTCAGCACATCTTACAAGAATAATATGTACGGCCGCTCAACTTGTTGTCACACTGGTCACGATTCAATCAAACCAGATGAACAATTGACTACGCAGTGTTATTCAGGTTTCCTTACACTCTTTTCATTCGTAAAGCTCTACTGAGAGATTACTTTTGAATATTACGAGCTAAAGACATTGTTATTCAAGAAAAGAGACTCTAGTTAACGGTTGCTTCGACCATGTACTTCAAGTTCACGATATTAGATAACCAGCGTTCCGAGGCAACGCTTGTTGTGATTTTTTAGCGCACTCGAAGTGAAAACCGACCCACACTTGGTACAATTTTCCACCAGACCATCCCAAACTTCAGCCGATATTCCTTCTCCGTTCATCAGCTTGCGCAGGTATTTACCTTCCTTATCACCGACGCGGTGAAGGGGAGTGGAGACACTGTCCATCGGGATGCTAGATGGACCGGCAATCGCGTGGTTCGCTCCGAACACAGGGGCTGTTTGCGTCTGCCGGGTTGGGTACAGGTTGTCGATTTCGAAATAACGGGAGTTGGATGCGGGGATCTGCCTCTGAAGTCGAGCGTAAGGGGAGCTATGGCGCCTATAAGTTGCTGTGGATGGCCTATCAGGCGGGAAAATAATTGAACAATAATTGAGAGCATACCTTTCGGCTTGCGACTTGATGAACCACGCAATAGGAAAGTCCCACTCAACTGCCTAGTCTCAGCCGGATAAAATGATGTGTGTTCCCCAAGATATCCCTCAAAATGAGGGGCAATATCTTGACGAGGGAAACAGCGTAGGTTGAAGGCAACCAGAAGCGTCTCCATATCAGGGGCACCTCCGCTCTCTGATTTGATTAACTATGAGTCACTTGGACAACACATATTGAATAGCTGAACTTACGGAGCGTAGGAAGGTGCGGGTACGACGACTTCAAAAGACATGTTTTGTAGACACTCGTGAGATTGACTAGAGTCTTGGTCAAAAAGAAAACATGAATCAGAAAAGGGTAGACATACTTTTGAAGGCGCATCGAGGACTATCGTGATGACAGAATCCAAAAATGTCCTCCGTCACGCTGGATACGACAATTTGGCAGGATTTTGGGTGGAGACGGTCGGACTGAAACCCGCAAAAACACTCTAGAAAGAGTCCACGCACTCGAAGGTAAAGCTTGAGTCCATGTGGCTGGATTTTGTTGCCATTGTGTTGAGGCCTTAAGGACAACATATCCGTGAATAGGAAAAACAGTTCAATATGGAGCGGCTGGCTTACCAGGAGACAGTGACGGCCTTCTCCGCAAGCCTGGAGTAGACGACCAGTTCAGTAGAAGACTTTTGATGCTCGACAAGGGCCTCCTCGTCGATGTTCATGGTGTGAGATCGAGTTTGATGGACTTTTATCGAATGGCCGAACCATTTATATATGTTGTTCTGCACCGCTGAATTTTCCGGGGGGATAAGGAATACATCGCGAAAATATCGGGTCCGGAAATTTCTACCACAAGATTGGCCTCGTGTTTCGACTTTCGGGGTGTAGAACAAGGACGTATTGCTTTCCGTCCTGACATATGACACTTGCTAGAGCCTCCGTCTGCTTAATGTACCTGAATTTCTTTCAGTAAAGGTTCAGAGACAAGAGAAACTTGAGTCGGCCCACCGTGTTCCTCGATTTTATCAAAGGTAAGGAGACAGAAGAGCCACATTTCGTGTCGGTTCAGTGTCTGTGTGCTCAATGTACCTGCATTTCGTAGTCAAGTTTGTAAGACACACCTTTCTTTTATGACAGCGGCGCTTGGCTTGGGTGGGGCGCGACGCGACGCGACACGACTTTCGGCAATGAACAACTTGAAATAAATCATAGACCATGAATTGAGATGGAAAGGTTGCCCCAATGCTGCTGTCGGATACGCAGCATATTGCCATTGTGGAAGCCCAAAGGCTGCTTGCAAATGTTGGCTTGACGACACCAAAGTGTTTGCCGACAAATCTTGACGACCACAATCCTGATTTCCTGGAAATCACTCGAGCCATTTCACAGGGTCTTCCGGCCTGTTCTGCCTCCGCTGCTGTGCTAGGCTCTCAGTATTGTCCACCTGCTGCTCGAGAGTTCACCTCCCAAGAAATTAGCGCCGGTCTTGACTGTGTCAATCGACAAAGTTACGTTCACCACTTGGTCGATCACCCACTAGGCTCGATAGTGGAATATCCGGAAACAGGGACCAGCATAGGTACCGGGATCGCGCACCGATTCTCTGTTGACCCCGCCAATTTCCATCATCCAAGAGAAAGCTTCCAATACTCCCTCGGTGATTCACATGGCGGGGACTCTCATGTCCACTGTGGCCAACTACTCCTAGGACGCACAGGATTACCAGCGGTTTGTTTTCACAAGAAACTGTCTTGTATGTATTTTTATTGAAGCCTTGAGCGTATATTTTCTGATTCCGGAGCTCGGCAGGCAAAGGGCTGAAGTATTGCTCTGCCCGGTCACTTCATCCTCTTGCACCGGCTCTCCAGCTGGATGCCATAGCGGATGCGAAGAAAGAAATCTTTGTGAAGACTCTGGGCCTGTATTGCGTACTTGCAGAGAAAGGCTGCGCGTTTGATCTTCGCGTCGACGGAGAAGATCTGGATTCTATCGGACTTACGGACAACAACGACGCCGACACTGAATCAGAGTCGGATGACTCTGATTCCGAGACCCATACAAAAGTCATCAGGGATTCTCGCCGGAAGAAAACTTCACGCTCTTTCTGCAAAGGCAAGCTTGAAATGTGCTTCGATGAATATCAAAGATCCTTTATCCAGTATGCGTGCCTCTCACCTCCCCCGGGAATTTCTAATTGCCTCGTTCGACAGATGTGAACATAGGAAGAATACAGATAAGGCACATTTGATCCTACGCACCCTCGACGAGTTCGATATCATATATCTCCATGCTCTCTTGAAAAATGACTCGAAGGTCATCGATGAGCGCGAGGAACTGGCACGCCAGTTCGGATACGGCCCTCGGGCTCCGTGCTCCTTCACTGCATCTCCTTCCGCGCAGAAGGAATTGTGCCGTAAGCCCAATCGACGCTGTTTCTACTTCTCGGACTCACCTTCTTCAGCATATTGGCATCGCGACTCTGGGAAGTTGGCCCGCGGTGTACTTCAGCGAACCACTGGCAATTGCACTGCCAAATTCGATATCTATACTCCCGATGATTTGTCGGACTGCCCGTTTGTTGTTGTGATCTGTCGCAACCCCCATACCCATCCGCCACCTCACCCTGTCAAAACCCCACCTTTACTGGAAGTGTTTCGGTCCTTGCTGCTGGATTTGGACTGGAAGCTTGCTGATGCAACACCGCGTAAGCTAATGCTTGATTCCGGCTTCATATCTGGTTTGCGACGCAGCTTGGGGTGGACCAAACCGTTTGACCCACCACTTGCGGCCCTTCATCCGTCGTTGGGGAATTTGGATCATATTCGCCGTTACATTGATGGGCTACGAAAGGTTTTATTTCCGGATGGAACAGGATTTGAAGGTCTTTCCATCGCCATTTGCCTTGGATCATATTTAATTTATTTCGGCAGGTGCTCAGCTACTTGCCGCAGAACATCGTGGTCTCCCCGAAGGGGAACAGTATGTTCGGTGCGCCGAGAAACACACGCTCGCGGATGGGAAGACCTTCTATCTGGTCATATGCATGCTGCGCTCCATGTCTGCGCTACTCATGCGTTCAAAAAAACTTTCCTTGGACACGGCTTTCAAGCGTTTGAACGGGAAATGGCAAGAGTTTGAGATGGAGACCTGGGAGGTCGACCATATGAAATGTATGTCATTTATCGCACAGAGACTCAGTTCTCAACTGTATTTTATAGCAATCATCGGTACACGGGCATTTACAACGTCCCAGTCGGCCGAAGCTCACCTCATTTTGTTCACTCGAATATTTGAGATTGCACACGCCGATACCGGTATCCCATGTCGCTTCCGCCACATCCATGGGGAAGGGTTCGAGATTTGGATCACGGACGCTCACAAGGGGCAGGCTTTAGGTAGATATCTTTGGTGATTAAATCCTTCCCATTTAACCGAAATTCTGTAGGCGTCGGGATGTATTGCCAGAAGCTATGTGCACATCTTGGCGATGTCTACTGCCCGATGGAGCCGGCTCGGCTTCTCAGAACCCTTGACCCTTGTGACCATCTCCGACGCTTTTTACGCCTTTGTACAACACACTACAAGCGGAATATCCGCGAACTGCGACCTTATACAACACAGCAAGTTCGCGCTGCTATGTTGAGTCTCTCGTCCTCTCAAGTACACCCCGACCTTGAATCGGCGTTCCGAATCATCGAGAATGGTGGCCGTAAAGCCAAGGGTGCGTCGAACACTCTTAGGTACATTGTTAATACTTTGAAGCTGATTTTCTATTAGCTTGGCTGAAAGATAAACGAACAGGAAGTAAATTTGCGCTACCTGCACTCTATCAACCTCACAGTCTCATTCCTCTCGAAATATGGAAGTCTGCCCCCTCGACAAGTAACGGAAATGAGCAGTCCCATCGGAATGTCAATCGGGATGGTGTGAATTTAACGATGCTCGGCGGCATTATGCGGGGCATGCAATACGATGCGAGGGCCATGGGAGCGCTTGAATTGCATGCCTCGCAAGGTATCTATGCACGGGATCAGACTGCTACCCATTTTCGCCGACAGCAGCGTTCTGTTAATCGACACGGTGAGCTACTGTGCCGTATTATTTTCAGGGTTGATATTGACTTCGCTCAACAGTTATTGTGCAGACACGGGTAGCTCAAAATGCGAACGAGGAGAGCGCTGCTGCTCATACCGCCTCTAGAGGTAAGTCGTTCTAAGGTGAAGTTATGCATATCTAACATCTTGATTCAGAGAATACTACCTCAGACCTATCTCCCACCCCGATGAATTCGCGCCGTTCCCAGGCCATGAACACAATTCCTTTGTTCACGACGGCACCCATGGTTCACCCGCAACCTCACCTCAATCACACTGCACCGGAGGCGGCTTGGTTCACTGAGTAGATGGAACGCCTCAGTGAAACTCCCATGCAAGTCGACATTCGCCCTACCGGGCACCACCAGACCACTGCATTCGAGCCTCAAAGGAATTTTGGCGGACCCTCTTCCTCGGCTATCGACACAGACGGTGTTACAATATTTAATCCCGAGTGTCTGCGCGACTATCCAGCAACGTACGGCTTCCCTACATATCCATTCGACCCGACGATCCTCGATACCAGTGTCGAATTGGCAACTTTGGATACACCCTACTTACATATCTTATCCGATCACACGCCTCCCGCTGCGGGATTTTCTTCTCGAGTGTTTACAGATTATAACCCTTAGTCCGTTGTAATTGAGGTTCAAAAACAATCTTGTTGCAAAATATAGAGCTATGTATGTAAACCGGAGTGTGTTTGAAGAAGGAACATTCGATCCACACCACATAAACCCCCGCCATCCACTCTCCACGCCGCCGGAGGCCGTGGGATATAGGAACGAGAGAGGGGACGCGTCGTATGGTCACTGCGAGAACAACGGCACGCATCGTAAGGTCACCGCGAGAACCACTGCACACGTCGTCACCGTCACCGCGAGTGCAACGGTACGCGTTGTCTCATCAGCGCGGAAAGGGACGTAAAGGAAGGACTAGGCACGCAGCGTACCAAAGATGGTATTGTTCTCGCCATACTCCTGGCGCGCGTCCGTCCGGATGAGCGAGCCGAGGTTGTAGTCCTTGACTTTCTTCTTGTACCTGTGGGTGCTTGGGTCAGCGAGTGCGGCGCACACTATACGGAGAGGGAGGGGCGGGGGCGCGGCACGGGTGCACGGACGGGGAGGAAGGGATACCCAGGGAGGGTGCAGGAGATGGTGCAGCCCAGGAGAGACGAAACGAAGGAGGAGGAGACAAACACACGCACGACTGAATAAACACCCTCCACCGCTCCTTGCCCTCCGGGTTCTTCATCCCCTCCTCGTCGAGCTTGACGAGCTTCGGCGAGCTCCGGGAACGTCTCCTCGTAGATCTCGTCGTCGATTCTGTCGAGCGGCGGGGTTAGCATGCACATGTCTATTCATTCCACTCCCACAAACAACCTCAGGCATGATGCACAACGATGTCGAACACCGGTCGCGCCCCTGGTCACGCTCCCTCAGAGGAGCTCGCTCCGCAGCCGCTCGTACGCTTGCAGCAGCAGCGACTCCGCCACCAGTCCCAGCGATCCGCGGAAAATGTGCACGAGCACCGCTGACGGCTCCGGTGCAGGACTCGCGCAGCACAGTGCAAGTTGCTCCTGCGCGGACGAGGTGGTGTCGACGACGTGCGCAGCGAGACCGTGACGCGTCAGGCACACCAGGGCAGACGCGAATGAGCTCAGTGTCAACACCGCCGCCTGCCCACAGCGCCGCCCACAAATCCGCATCTGCGCTCACCAGTGTATGCTCCCTCTGCCTCTCTCCGTGGGGGCCGCCCCCAGGCGCGCATGCGGTTTCTGCAAACATGCTTCCTGAGCAGTTCCACAAGTCATCCCAGTAGCCGTACAGCGCGAGTAGGTGCGAGTATGCGTACCGCTTCGACGCGAACCCACCGTCTAGCACATGATAGTACCGCGTATCATCGTCAGATGTCCACAAGATTGTCGAGGATGCTGGCGGCAAGCGCGGTGGCGTCGGGTTCGAGTGTCGAGTGCAGCCGCAGAGATGTGACGAGTATTCGTCGGACTGCCGCAGGAGGTGCCGCCAGTGGACGAAGGGGCGCAGTGGTCGACTCGACACAGCGTCAGCACGCTGAGAATCCGACGTCAAACGGTGCCCGAGGTCCTCGTCTTCGATGTGCACTGCAAGCCGCCACATCTACCCGATATAGAATTCCGAGATCTGCGGAGATGTACCAGTTCACTACGGACTCATTGCAATCAACCTCCCCAATAAGGTGTGACTGGCGAAAAGGCGGTTTTTGAAAACTCGGCTTTCTTCACCCCTTGCTTATATTTTTGTTTTAGACAACAACGCAAGCCATGGCGCATTTCGGCAGTCACTGTAAGGAGCTGGAAAAGATCGACATAGTGCAACATATTATCCGACACTTGCCGATCCTGTAGTAAGTATACTCGCGGTGTACATACACCCAGTTAATACCCAGCACTACTCGCAAGCGAATACATACACGAGTGGCTGTTCCCGCAATTTTGCTTCACTGTCATTGGTCACTGACTCATTGGCGCCCCGAAAGGGACTATTTATGTGATACCAGGTGATTGCCGAATAAGAGTGGGAACCATCAAAATTCGTGGGAAAGTCTTCGTAAGCAAAGGTCACGACGGAAGCCCTGTCCCCTTCTACAACCATGGAACCCATCGGCACACCGCAGATCTCGACCCACGACGCTCATGCGGCGGCTGCAAGAGCTCAGGAAGACAAGCGTGCGGCGCGCCGTGACAGAAACCGCGCCGCGGCTGCTTCAAGTCGCGAGCGTCACAAAAAGCAGTTCCAAGCCATGCAAGCGTTAGTGTGTGTCCATCCATATCCCTTATCTATGCTGATGTGGCCTCTGGCAGCCGAGTCGCACAACTTGAGGTGGAGAACGCGCGTCTTCAGCACAGCATACACATGATGCAGCCTGAATCCTTCGCCGCTCTGATCTCCGGGATCGAGCTCCTACGAACGATGCTACGAACGATCGAAGAGCGGGAACACCAGCCGAGTTCGGCCGAGTTATCCGGACTTTCAGTATAAATTTATTCCATCCTGACTTTTTCTTTCACTAAGCACGGCTGAGCAGGCCCCCCTTTTCTCCTTGCTCTCGTTACCATACATTAGCGATCCAACACCAGAGACCACACCAGAGACTCGAGGTCATCCCAGCCCCGGTGTCGACGGGCACGACGGGCACGGAGCGATCGATCCTTCATTGTTAGACGGCCCACTGTCAGAGCGCAACCACCCCCAAGTCAAGATAGCTGCCCAACCGGTTATTCGTGTCTCAGGACAGAAACTGGTACAGCGCCGTCGTGTGCCCCCCGGGATGGTTAGAACCGCATCCAACTCTTGTTCCTCCTACCTTCGTCCAACATCGGAGCCGGACCAAGCTGAGCGCGAACTCGAAGGTAGTCGGGACGGCGATCTCATCGCGTCTATGCTCTATACGTACACCGAACCCACCCGGTTCGAAGTCGACGCTGCAGAGAACCAACAATCTATCCTGGAACACGCGTATCTCGACACGCTGGAACCAAACTTGCAACTACAGTCGGAAAGCAGTTACCATTTACACTTCTCCGCCCAAGCAACAACCGATTCTCCCAGTATTGAGCCCCCCACAGCCGATTCAACGCTTTCGCAATCACCCACGTGGGAGGCTGCACCGAATATGCCATCTATGACCGAGGGTGTTATCACTGACGAAGTGCCCACCGGTCTTGCAGTCGACGCCGCACAGAACCAACCGGTCGGCATGACGTCAACCCTCACAAAATCTTCCAGCTCCGGCTCTGGGACACAGTTGCCTGGTCCGATGTACCACCAATTTCTCGACGGCTACCCTGAATTCAATGCTGCTATCACCTCCAATTCGGACAAGGTGATTGTGCGATCCAAGGTGTGTATGCTGTGTTCGTAGGTCGATGCAACTAACCTCTCTCCGGGGGTGTTCTGCGTGCGCCGGACGGCATCCTTGCGTTGAGCTCCAATCGACTAGGAGGGCTAGGGCGTGTCTCACCTGCGCATCAAAGCATGTGACTTGCCACCTAACCACAGGGGAAGCAATGTTTCATCCGGACACAGGTGACACCTTTTCTTTTCCTTTCTTTCTCGGAGACATCTCACGTCCTTCTTCCTTTCAGATGCGTTTATCGCAACGCACAACTATCCCCTTATCCCTGGTTCGGACGAGGAAATGGCGGTTTCTTCCCCCGAGAATTCCTTTTGCGACAGCGCTCCCTCCAATATTCGTGTTTTTTCCCTGGACCCAAACTCCTCAGCCCCTGCGCCATCTGGTGTTTCCCCATTCCGCCCGAGTGTACTCGACTCTCCGCAGATCCTTGCCCCCCTGGACGCTACACAGATTACTTCCCACCCAAATCTCCCCAAAACATTTGAAAGCCAAATGTCTCAAATAGACAATTACAATCCGATAGCCTGGACGGCACCGGGTCGCAAACGACTCGTAATGGATTGTGTTCTTGTTCCAAAACCATACGACGGTGCAAGCGTCTGTCCACGAGACCGTGCATTGGCAAGTGCTGTGTATCGTGAAATTGAGGTACTTACTAATGCAAATGGCTCCCATTCCGTACTCTAGAATAAGTTTGCGCTTTAGCCGAGTATCCGTGAATTGACCAATTTTCGCTACAGCTGTCTCTCGGTGAGTCGCCAATCGACGAGTACACCCATGTACTAATATTATGCCTTTGCTTGAGATATGATACGGTCGGAGAACCTCAGAGGGAGTGCAGGGAGCAGGGAGCGGGAGAGGAGGAGCAGAGGGAATAGTGTACAATGGCGTAACTCAATGCAAGTAGTATGTTACTTCATGCGAAAAGACAAAGAGTTGCACGACTGACAAGAGACCGGGTGATTCGATATCACGGAGTTCCAAGGAAAATTATATTGGAGCGAGACGCCCGCCATGTCTCGAGGTTCATGCATGAACTTAATCGGCTCCTTGGGATTGGGATAAACCCAAGCACGGCATACCATCCCATCACAGAGGGCCAGACTATCAAGCAAGAATGAAAGTCCACGCCCCGTGGATTTTTTGACGACGTTCCCATGGAACCGATTGAACCGGTGAGAATGAAATCACCCGAACCCCGAACGATTGATATTGTCTCCGAACCCTTGCCGCGAAACAAGGGCGCGAAAAGGCCCGGCCAGGCAAATTCTGAGAAGATTGCTGAGTTGGAGCGCCAGCTCAGACGATTGAGACAATCCATAGACGAGTTTCGAAACCGCTCCAGTAGAGTGAAGTGAACGGTTGACAAGAATATTACTGGACCGATTCGCGGGAAGAAACCGGCGAAACAATTGAAGGCACATGCTAAGGAGCTGACACCTAGCCGGATTGCGGCAGGAAGCTTCTTGGACAAAGCAATTCGCGGTGCTGCACGGCTCAGCCAGAACCCGCCTCCATCAGATCCATCAGATAGTTCCTCCAGCTCCAGCTCCAGCAGCAAGCACAACGCGACAAGCGCTGATGAATCAAGTGATGGAGGGCGACGCGGTTCATGCCCCCATCCATTTATTTTCTATTCTCTTTATTCTCATACATTCCTTACTGATTAATTTTTTCCACAGATTATTCTTTGTGAACCGTCGCCATCCACTCATTCAACCTCCGTTTCCTTTCGCAGACTGCTTGATGCAATCGTTATTAACACTGCCACTCATGATCTTGTATATAAACCTGTAACGTCGATACCGATTCCGCGGTCAATCCACCACTTACAACACTCATTCTGGTCGATTTCCTGATCTCCCGTGTGCCGTATCTCGTGAAACTCATGCATCCGTCACAATCCGGCATCAGCTTTACCGCATTCGCCGCATCACGCTCCACATCAGGTGCGCGGCATACATCGGTAAAGAAGTCAGCGTGCATGCGGGACTCGAGCCGTAAGTTAGCCAGCCATCCAGTTGCGCACTGAGGTATTGAAACTCTTCCGCCTAATTGTTCCTTGCTCACACAGCGTCTAAATCCCGTATAGGGTCTCGGAACAGGGGGCGCAAAGCGCCATCGAAAGATTTTGCGAGACAACATACAGGGTCAGTGTGCATATCACTCATTTACGGCACTTAGTAAGTCTCCCTACTTATAAAATTAAGCCTGTCCGTCCGAAGCTCTTTAAACTCCGCTTTGGGAGATCAGGCCCGAGGGTTTGGAAGTACTGGATCCAGATCTTTGGAAGCGCTCAATGAATGCGGGGCTTTTGGCCCCATGATCGACTTTGAGCGTGCGCGCGCCTATAAAAGTATTTGACCTACATTTCAAATAAGTTTCAAACATGCTTGAAACACCTTAACACCATCTCACAACCAGAGAGCACTTTCTAGTGCTCTGAAATCTAAGTTCCCGAAGTTTGATCGGAATTACCGGATTTGGAAGAAATTGACATAATTTTCCCAGAGGCGATTACTTTCAATGCTGCAAGCAGCTCTTTTTTGGGGCTCAAAAAAGCCTTGAGAGTGTGTAGAGGGTGAAAATTTACCTCCACTGAGGCTTTATGTGCCCAGTACAACCACCGGGTCAGTAAAAAAATGACACGTGGCAATCGGCATCACGGTGGCTGCGCAGTGGGGGGTCAGTGGGGGGATATCTCAGTTGTGTTTTTTTTTTCTTCTTTCTTTCCTGCGCCTCCTCTCCGAGTGGGGTGTCGGTTTGTGGGTTCGGCTCGAGGCACAGTCACGCGTAGTTACTGTCACCTTGTGTAGCTACAGGGCTACAGCCAAACACTATCAGAGCTTTTCTTCCTGCGCACTCGTCCTCCGGTCAGCTTTGTCTTTCCTCGGTACACCCCATTGGGCCATCCGTAGCCAGTCTCTGACGGTCAGACCTGAGACACTCCACTTCCTTCTCCCGCGAGGCAACTACGTCGCTTCTGAGAAGAAAAACGTCTCCCTGTGCTCCCCCCCCCAACATAATGCCTTTCAGGCCGTTCAGCGCTGTTCCCTTCAATACTAGACCCGACGACAACTGCATCATGACTACAGTTGACTGGCTCATAACATATTAGGTTGTAATGCATAATGCTCATAATGCATCGGATTTGGCTGTCCACCAACTTGGTAGGCTGGAGTTTATGCATTTTTACCCATAACACATAATGCATAGGATTTTGGAGCAATTTTATACATTTTGAGGAGCAAAATTATACTTTTTTTGTCTTGTTTCATGCATTCAGAGGGCAAAAATGGTTGTGTGATGGTATTTCCCTCAGAAAAATTCTTGAATGGACCCTCCAGTGCATATTTGGGGTGAAATCACCAGACACTACTATAATACAGAGGTGAAACCCAGATGCGAAAAATTTAAAGCTTGACTGTTTGTCCGAATGGTATACCAGACTCTGTCCCTCAAAAGTTGGTGTATACAACATTACCATCATTTAGTGTACGTCCAAATATTTTAGGATTTTTCTGGGCTGTCTTTATGAGGTAGGAGCCCATTGCTTTTCCAGGCCATTTCAGTGTGGGACCCTGATGCGAAAAAATCAGTTCACTGATCCTGCTGACTGCATCCCTACCACTGGATGCTGGTCGGAGGAGATAGAGCCTCTAGTAAAGTTCCCCCATGTGCAATATTGGCTCTGGAAAATGTTTTACACCCTCATAGAAAGACTTCTCCGCTCGCTACTTGTAGCACAGCCACAAGTTTCCGTTTCTGGTCAGGATTCAATTGTTTCTGCTGGCCGACAATTTGAGTGGACATTTTGAGTAGGTAGATTTGTTGATACTCTCCATAAGAGTCCTGTTAAAAAAAAGACTGGGTCAACACGACCAAAACTGGGCTCATAATTGCAGAATTTTCGCATCGGGGTCTTTTTCGCATCTGGGTTTCAACTCTGTAGTACTATTATGTAACTATCACCCACCCCTATTGGAGATGCTTGAGAAAGACCATGAAACAACAAACAACAGTACAGACATTCAATTTCTGGATCAGATACCTGACGGTGGAATTCAGTATCATCAAGACAAAGATATGGTATACTGACATGGCTCCAATACTGACAAATGGGGTGTCCAGGGTGGTGAGGTTCCACGGAGAGAAAGGGAAGTTGGACGGCGGCATCGATAGGTACCATTGAGTCCACTGTAAATCGACATGAGGGAGGAGCACTGGTTTGAGGAATCACAAACTCCATCTAGCAACATATTTCCACTGGTTTTGTTGTCAAGTTCCAGATCAAGCTCAGTGTATGATTCCCAGGTGGAGGCTGTTTTTTGTATGTCCGGGTATGTATCTGTACGGTAAGTAACAAGTAAAACATCGCATCCCACTGCGGGGCACCCGTCGTTGAGCGGCTGCTCATCCCAAACAAAGGAACAGCAAAGGACACCGGCAGCGCACACGGCGTGCCCGGCGTCCTGGGGAGTATGACAGCGGGGCGGAAGCTGCGACAAGGTGCTGCTCATGGGCCATTGCAAAGTGTGCTACTGGTGCAGGAGAGGTGCGAGCAGCCCCCCCGGGCCCGTGCATGTGTGGACCTGCTCGACTCCCCCCGTCGCTGTACGCACGATTTTCCCCCGTCGCTTTTTCGCCCCTTTTTCCCACTCCCTCCCCGCTCCCTTTCTATATCCCGCAAATTCTCTTTCAAGTCCAGCTCTTTCTTGCTCATCCAGTCTTCACGCCGCCACCTATACTAATGCCGCCGCAGGAGTGCCTCCATCCACGCTGCGTATTGACCGAGTTTGCACCCCCAATTCGTTCGGCCACACCGACACGACCATTCACAGCCGTGAGCGGCTCTCCTCGTCAAGCTGTTGAAATGCCAGCCCCGCTTCCAGCTGCCCTCCACGTCGAGTGTGAGTGTCGCTCCTGTGCAGCTCTGCTGCTAGGGGAGCGAGGGGCAGCAGAGCTTGGCGATGACGGCACGGCCAAGCGTTGTACGTGCACGGGGCTGCCGAGAGATCACCTTCGCTCCCTGTGTGCCAGTGTCAGCACGTCGGAGCGCCCCGAGCGCCGTGCTTCCACAGCCCAGCACGCTGAGCACCCCGCACGCACGCCACCGGCATCCTTCTCTACCGCTCCCTTGCTTGGGATGTGCACGAGCTTGACGAGGAGCGGCGGTGCGCAATACAAGCCTCGTTGCCTGCATGTATGGTGGCTGTGCACGACCGATCCCCGACTTCTTGGGCTGGGCTCAGATTTACGCAGGTCTGCCTGCAATCAGGATTTTTTGGACGAAATTTTCATTAGGTAAGCAAAATTTTAAAAAAATGGAGGACACCATTGACTGCGGAATTTCAGTGCGAATCCAACGCGCTATATCCCGAGGCAATCCGAGAAGAATTGCATCCAGAACTAGATTCTATGACTCCGCCACGAATGCAACGAACAATGATCGACTTCTTATAGCATCCCGTGCGAGCGAGCAAGCTAGCCACCAATAGCAAGTTAAAATGACATCGACATTGCCCAATATACGTATCTACCTGAATATCTCCCATGCCGTGGGCGGAGCAACCGGCGGAGCTAGTGGTCTCTACGTTCGAGCAATGCCGCCTGCACTTTTTTGTTTTCTCACCCAGTTTTCATCTGATTGACTCAATTCTTTTTGCATTGTCCTCCGCCGTCTTGTTGCTCAACGTAGAAACTGGCACCGAGTCTACCGTTCTCGTGAAAACTTGCGAAAAACAGAAGAAAAAAACAGGCCGGGCCTTAAGTTCCGCAAAGGGCCAGACTCGTTACCAGTCTGCCATTGACAGGCCAAGATCAGAGTTTCCAGGGCCGGTACGGATGGTCCGAGGAGCGAGCGTAACTCGGATGGCAAAGCGCAAACTTCGAGATGACATTAAACAAGCAGGACAAAACATAGATTCATTTGGCGGGTTTTACAGGGCAGATACGTAGCGGGCCCGGGAATGGAAAGAGAATAAGGTACTATCCCCCCCCCCCCCCCCCCCCCCCTCCATCTCGGACACACCTAGAACTCGGACAAATAACAATATTTTGCCCATTTTTGGGTCATTTCCCTCGAAATTTTGTGTGGTACATTTCTTATGATGTGGGCTACCCACGATATATGATATCTACATGCAGAGACACCCACAAGCAATTTATAAGCCGAGACAATTCATGGTGTATTGCCATTTTTGGAAGTATTCATCTCTCCAATATTCTACAGTTGTTCTGATACAGTAGAATCAATTATATGTCGTGTATAATATCCCAAAGAAGTTTTACACCAAGTTTTGTGACACAGGGTTGCCTAGTTCTGTTTAAAATTACGAAATACCACTTTGGGTGATTTTTGGGTTGAGCCTGTGTAGAGAAACAAAGTTGAAGACGGGGTGTGAAATGGTTCAAGAACAGTTCAGAATGTCTGTATGAGTATTCTGAGTAGATACAGGCTGAACGCTGGCCAGGTTCTCTGCAGAGACAGAAAATTCAGCATATTTCCAGCTCTGGGTTGTCTGATGAGGCCATACTGAGAGCAAGACATGGGCACAGAGGCATGCCTACGTTGAAAATACCTTGAATGACTTGCTTCGTCATAATATCAAAAATTCCGAATCGAATGCGAATTGATCGAAATAGTACAGTATCTCAAATGTGTTTTATGCTGGTACTGCGGTACAAGACACACAAGTCTGCACGGAGTCATTTGGGCTCATATCAGTATGGAATCACTTCAAATAAAGTCCTGACGTGTATATCGAGGCAATAGAAGATTTTCAAGCCTGTTTATTGCATACCTACCTTGTTGTCCCACAATAAATTAAATTGTGGTTTTCTGAAAACCCGGGTCTGTGGATCTGGGTGATATCGCAAAATGGTCATGCTAGCCTTGAAGGGCTTGAAAAATGGAGTCTCTTCACCCCTTGGCTCACCTGAATTTATAGGGATTTGAGCTTGCAATGCCTTAGTACTTTTCGAGCAAAATGGCTGACTTGCACAAGGCATTGTGTGCCCAAATCCATATCAATTTGGGTCAACCAAAAGGTGAATTAGGTCGCTTTTACAAGTACTTTCATGCTACCATCACCATTTTGTGACATTATTTGAACTCGGAGACTTGGTTTTTCAGAAAATGCATATATATATATATAGTTTTTGTGACACAACAGTCAAGGACCTCACTGCCTACATTCAGTTCTTCACCCTCATCCGCGACACTAAACAGACTGCCGGTCTCAATCACATGGAGGAGAATGTATTGATGGGTCTACAGGACGAAGTTACCATTTGCGAGCTTGTCGTAATGACAGCTTACAAAAATGCGGTCCCTGACCCGTACTTCAAAATTGTTGGTCAAGCAGGGGTCAACGACATCGACCTCGGCCCTCTGCACACACAAATTATCGACCACATCGAGAAGCTGAGATCAAACACTGACTTGTTGTTACATCCGTCTTCATGATTGTAAGAGGCCGGCAAGCGGCGGGTCACAAACAGCATTCGGTCGTGTGTTGCTTTCAGTTGCAATATACTTTCGTAATCTAACTCTTTTTTTTTTGCAGATTCAAGTCGGCGCGATTAGTTCCTTCATCACAAGTCCAATCAGTACGCCAGCGGTGATCTTGGACTTCCGCTCGGACTCTGGCTCTTTGTGTGCCAGGCTCACATCGATGTGAAGCGGGTATTCTGGCGTTTTGGCTATAGTGTCAGCGATAGCACCGCTCGGAACGCGCTCGCTACTCTGACCGACGCGGGCCTTAATGCGCTGAAAGAGAAGGTCCAAGATGCTACGGCACGGGGTGAGACTGAATATGGGAAGATTTCAGATAATTTTCAACGGTACGCACGCGTGTTCGAGCACGGTTTGGGCAAACAGAACGAGCTGAAGCATGGAACGGCGTGCACGGTGTTTGGTCTCGATGATTGCAAGCCCGGCGCCTTCCGTGCATCTGATCATATAGCTCGCGTTCTTAAAGAAGAGCGACAGACGATGACAGTGGAGAGCCTGTATGACAGCATCGATTGGGAACACATGGACAATATCACCGACCTTCACTTTGTTCGCGTCCTTGTCGACTTCTCCCCACGTCTTAATCCCCTTTCGTCTCAAGTCTCCGCTCGCTTCCGTACCGCCCTCGCCAAGCATCGCCTCGAGCCACGAAAGAAACGGCTGCAACCTCTCGGTACCAACTCCGAGCAACAAATGGAGAACAAGGGCTATCAGGCCGGCTTCCGCGATTTTGACGAGCAGATGGGAATCGAGCCCCAGAAGTGCGATGACCTTCTGTCTTGGAATCGCGCGGATAGAGGAGGCCACGAAACATTGATACGTCAGAAGATGATCCAGGTTACGACCAAGGATGTCTACGCGTCCTACCGCAACGCCATCAGTACACCCGAAACTTGGCATACCAAGTCCACCAAGTTGAATTCGACAGCGTCAAATCATTACGAGCCAGCAGCATCCCCAGACCCGTCGTCTCTCTCACGCAGTTCCAATGCTGCCAACATGAAGCGCCCGACAGACCTCAAGAAGTGCGATTTTTATCCGACGAGCCGCAGTATGACTATGATTTGGGAAGCCCGAGTCCTAGACTGCTCGCGGTAAGTAATTCGCTTCCCAAAATAGCGACACCACTTCTGACTCTCAGAAAAGCCTCGTGTTGGGATGTGAATCCGAACTTTTGACTCACTTCGATGAACTCGCCGACAACGACTGTTTTCCAACCCTCGATGATCTCTTAGAACAAGCAAGCATCCTCCGGGAGCGCTATGCGAGCCAAACGGCCTATGAGCAGTCGCTAGACAAGGCCGAACAGGATGAGGCGCTCCCCCGTTCGAAATTTCCCTGGGGCTCTGCGTGGACTCCGCCGACTGGAGCCGAAGTGTCTGCAGCCGTGCACGACAACGACACCGAGATGCCCGGTCTAGGTGATATTCCTGACGACGATGAGCCCGCAGAAAACACTCCTACTGGCCAGGAACCGTCTGCGGAAATTCCATCCACGCCGGAGCCGAAGGAGTCCAATGGAAAATCTCACGACGCAGAAGATGGTCCTAAAGTCCACAAGGAGCCACCGGATTCAACGGTGATCGCGTTCTCAGCAATGCGATCCTTTTTCTGATGGAATTCGGGTGGTGGATCGAGTTGAATTATGCTATCCCAGAGGGCGACGTTGGCAGAGTTTTTGAAATTTTGAAGGTATATTCTTCGTCGCAATGTCAATGTTGGGGATCTAATTTCGACACCCAGATATTCATATTCACATTCGCGGGTTCCTCAAACCAAAACTACATGAAGTACATGCTCGACCTATACGCTCTCCTTGAGTTCAAGTGTTCCCCCCAGTTGAAGGAAGCGCTACTGAACAACTGGATCATAAATCTTCGCGGAGAAATCGGGAAGTTCATCGAGAGTGATATCATGCAGGAGTGGAACAATCGGTGGCTCACCCAAATTTCGGGACAGCGTGGAGGCGATTTTGACGATAGACTCTATCGCAAGACGATTGCCCCCAATGTACTTCATTTCCTCAAGATCAAGGAGGACATCGAGTCCGCATTCGAGCTCAAGCGCCGAGGTAAATCCCATACCTCACCCCATCTTCGTGACGAGACAAAGATCCTACTGCAACTGGCCAATATCTTGCATGTTTCAAACCAACTTATTGGCCCATTTTTTTATGTGGCAGCGTCGGAGTCCATGCCGGGTCGCACTCTGACATATATGTAGTAGTCGGATCAAGACAACACAACTGAATTTGTTGATTGGATCAAAGCGTTGGTTGACCATACAGCTTTTTTTACCATCTGCAGCCCACATTCCTGCTTTCAAATTCACTTTACAATTTGGGTCTGCCTTGACGAATCTAGAGCTCACTTCACCGCCGAACGCAAACAAATCATCGGAAAAACTCAATGCTGTCGCCAACTGTCAATTAGTCTTGTAGTAAACACGATCGTGTTGTTGGCCGACCCGCTGATTACGCAATATGGTGGCTGTGAGCTCGTCGAAATGTGCTTGAAAATCTGCATTGATGCCCAACTGCAACCTGATTTAATCTGGGTTAGATGTTGAGTGTAGCGAACGAGGCGCCGTCCCCTCGAATCCAATCAAGGATGTTCTTGGATTTCTCCCGGTCAATTCCCGTCTGTTGGTCGAAGTCGACGCGTGCGCGAGACATCCTTGTGTTTCAGTAGAATGTTCAATGTTCGTTCCAAGAGGCTGCAACTCTGTCATCCCTCGGTCGGGGATGCGATGGATTGCGTATTTGGTCCGAAAGAGGGCCGTAATTTCTTTCGAGAGCGGCTGTGGAATGTGGACAAACTCGACCAGGATGCGGACGTAGTGCAAATGCATCACGCCGTTGACGTGGTGTCAGTCGATGGAGTCGAGCAGGCCATCTGTAGTCATATTTTACCGCTCTTCCGGGAGTATACGCACGATGTGGTCGTCGGCATTGAATGCGCCTGGTTTACAGTCGTAGAGACGGAACGCCGTGCAGGCAGTGCCGACCTTCAGCTGATTATTACGGCCAATCCCATGCTCCCAGATGGGCGAATACTGCTGGCAATTGTCAAGTATTTTGCCCCAGACAGCTTCTCCTCTCTCCACCGCCTCTGCTATGCTGTCGCGCAGAGCCGTAAAGCTCGCATCCGTCATGGTATTGAGGGCATTTCGTGCCGCGCTGTCGCTGACGATGGACCCGAAGCGGCAATAGACTCGTTTGACGTCGACGTGAGATTTGCACGCAAAGTGCCACAGAGCCAGAGGCAGGGCAAGATCGCCACTGGCATATCGATTACGGCTCAGGACGAACGAGCTTATCGCTCCCACCGGAGTGTGGGCTTGTTTCCGAGCGCGAAAAAGACCCATGGACTCGCGCAATTCTCGGAAGCATGTGAGTCTATTTCACAAATGAGTATGTGGACCTTACAGCCAGACAGCCACCCACCCAATGCCATACCTGCTGGTGTCAATGTGCTTGGTGTTTAGGAGCTCGACGATTTGTTTGTCTGTTTTGCGCATCTTCCAGTAATGTAGAATATGCAACTCAACCATTTCAAGTGGTGCTAATTATCGGAAGGATGTCAGAATTCTGACTTTCAAGTACAAGAGAGACGAGAATCATACGCAGAGGTTTATGCTGGTTATTTCGCTTCATGGAGGTGGTTTGAAATCGTCACTGAAGCAAGTGGAGGTGTCCAGAAGTGTTTGGATATTAAGTGGCCAACACAAGTTCGATTTTTAAGTTTCCGAAGTTTGCACAGGTTCTTCACAGCAGCGGGACAGCCGGCGTTTAAAATGGGGAAGTGGAACAGGATTATACCTGTGTTGCATTGCCCCTGCAGCACTAAAGAATTTCATCTTTCTTTGACATAACGCAATAAGGTGAATTCAGAGTCATGTTTTGAAAGGCAAACCACACGCTCTCACGACCACCAACTTGAAGAAAAAACTGTAAGTCCGACGGCATCCGTCCGCTTGCCATAATGCCGATAGGGAGTAGAAAGACGAGCTACTACATGCTATACATACTGTATTTTCTGCGCTTGAACTCGTTAAAATCGTGGTGTTGGGCATGGTAAATTGTTGCCCACTTTGAGAGTGGAACACTACTAGTGAGAGGATTCAGTCATCCGCGCACCATCAAATTAAGCAGGGACCCCAGCGTGTATGGGTCACATCGTATCGAGAATATTAATCCGAAGCCAAAGAACAGGAAAACTATTTATTCCTTTCTCCAAGACCCTCCGAGAGATGAATTCTGTGACAGCACAAAACGTCGAGGCCCAGTTCCTAGTCATATGAAATCACTGCCGCCTTTAGCATATGTGGACCGGGCGCTGCCGAACGCTCCGGTTCCAAATGACATCGATCTCGAATTTGAAACGCAATGGTCCAATTTCGAGGCAGAGTGGAAGAATAACGCCATCATGATAGATGCTGCCGGCGCAGCAATGTTGGGCAGAGAAAGGGTGCCGAAATTCCTTCACATGTAACTTCGTAGCCCAAAATACCAATTCGAGCCTTCGACCAGAGCCAAAAATTTGCGTGACACAACCGAAAATTTCGACCACTGGAACACAATTTGAGTTTTTCACGTGGCGGACACAAATTTTGGACGCGCGACGGTCAAATTGAATGAAATTATACATGATGACGGTGAAATCCCGTTTATTCAATCTCTCAGGCTACAGTTAAGCCTATGCTGACAGCTGGAAATGATTACCAATTTGCTACAAGTGATGCTTTTCCTCTCCCAATCCGAGTTATTGCTGACATCGAACCACGGTCTATCAACATATACCCAGCTTCGACTACCCCTGGGGGCTTGCTTCTTGGTCCTGGGCCACTCCTCATGTGGCCACTTCCTCTCAACACCCACACTAAGGTTTACAGCCTTCGCTGCAAACGGTGTGGTGTCCCTGGCGGTTTCCCTGAGATATAGGGGGTAGTTTATCATTGTTAGGTTCAGAGGTCTGTAGATGAGCCGGTTACCGTCCTGAGAAAATCACTCAGAGCTCACGGGTGGAACTACGAGCATAAATTGAATGACAGTTTGCAGGCAACCGTGATATATGTAACTTGATAAGGACTCGGAGGCAGTCTGCGCACACAAATACTCATCCCAAGCCAAACGTGCGTCGCCACTTCGTCTGCCATGCGCGAACAAGCTTGCTATTCGCTCGGTGGGTTCATCAGGACATCCATATCTAAGCCAGCTGATTCAATGTCTCCCTGGATAAAAGCTTTGACTTGACCTTCTGGTACCAGATCATAGAACCACGACAATATCTCGCGAGAATATTCTTTGGTCTGTTTGGCCTTGATCTCCGTACGTTTCAATTCATTTTGTACCTCTTCAGAAAATATGATTCCGTATGCGGTCCAACGAGAACGGGCGAAGGATACACAACCCATCGAGTTTCCGCACCCTCGAGAGCATAACATATGCACTCTGCATGGTTGGGCAGGCGGCGAAGTCAATAGAGCATACGTCCAGTGAGCGTCCTTGTGCATTGTGGGATGTGAAAGCAAACGCGGGAATCAGAGGAAGTTGGGACCGGGTTGCAGAGTACGTGCGGTCAGTAAACCATTTAATAGTGTTCAAAATGGCATTGGGAAGCATGTGATTTAAAATCCCATTTCGGGGCTTGTGGTTCACAATGGGAATATCTCGCGGGATTGATTCAAACCTTAAATATGTGTAGCTGCGCTGCCCAGATGGAATTAAAAAAGTAACCACACGAGTTTTCAAGCGGATTGGAGATTGGGTTAAGAATGAGCCTGGCCACAAGGACCAGGCCAAAAGAACACACGAAATGTGAGAAGACTTTGAATCGATTTGATGTGCTTACGAGACGTGCCATAATATGTTCCCATCACTTTTCTTTCCTGCTGAATTTAGATCATTACCCTTTCTTCTCCTCCTCTTTGGCCCCGGAACCCTTCAGGATTAATTGGCGTACTACTATTTTCCGCCATATGAAAAAGCTAAGGGACCAGGCAGGGTAGTCTCTCGTAGACAGACGCTATAAGCTCGTACCTCGCTGTATAGAGTCTGTTGTTTACAGTCGGGATCGGATGGTAGTGTTCCCTTATTATGTAATTCATCCCCGCGTGTGTTCGAATCCTGGCGTCCACAACCTTTTTGTTTCGCATTAATAACGCATCTGTTGCAGCAGGAACCACGCTCCCGATACATGCCGCCCGCGCCACCGAGATCGCTTGGAGCATAGAAGTGCGCAATTGCTGAATGATGAACTGCGACCCTTCCCGCAAACACAGGGCATGCATCGAGAGGGACGGGAAGTGCATCGTCCGCAGGCGGGCCATTGAGCACCTCGTACAAGAAGCGTCGTAGGAGTTCTGGGAGGCGGGGCTGGTTGATGTGGACAGCCAGCGCATCAAGCGATTTGGGTATCCTCGCTCTGAAAGATAGTATATGAGTACCGCGAACCGATGCGTGCACAGCGAGAAGTACATACGGGAGGTGGGAGCTAGCTTGATGTCGGACAAGGACTTCGGACCGTGAACATTCCATCGTCGTCTTCATCGTCATCAAGTGCAGCGGCGGTGGCGGCGGCGGCCACTTGAGGCTGATTTCCGGCTAAAACACTTGCGGTGTATGACGATGTGGTGCCGATCGTCATTCCGCGCGCAGCCAGTTCAGACTTGTGGGCTAGACTCGTAACCAGTCTGCCTACGGCGTTCTTATAAGGCGAGCTTATTGCCGTACTGGTCACGAGTCTACTTGTGGGCTGCCATCTTGTCGAGACGCTGCAGCGTAACAAGCATCTGCGACAATGCATTGAAGCGGCTCGAGCGGCGCCATAGCTCTTTGACGGCCTTGATATGCTTCGACTCGGTGATTGAGGAGCAAAGGCCATTGGGGGAGCCGAAGAGGCGAATAAAGCGAGGGTAGTGGACGAGGGAGTGTTGCCGCGGAAGGGAAATGTCGATACGAACACCGCAGTCAATGAAAATTTGACGGTGGTGGTGAAAGGCGTTGAGAGCATTCTTGATGCCAGTGAGGTCGGGGGCGGAGATAGCGTTCCGGCGGACCAGGTAGCAGAAGTCCATGAACGAGGACAGGGCCTTGACCATGCCCGAAGGGAGGTAGCCGGCGACTGCGGCGAGGTATATCTTCACAAGTGATTGGGTCAGATTTCCAAATCGGGTCGATAACAAACATGGACAAACCTTCATGAGCGCCTTGCATCCCAGGTGAAACCGGTCCCTCAGAAGAGGACCAAGAAGGCGGGGAAAGGCGAGACACGGAAGGAAGTCGATGCAGCGACCAGGGTCCTCGCAGAGAAGAGCAAAGTGTCTGAGCAGGGCGCGAAGAAGAAAGGTGTACAAAACAGGTAGACTCGCGACCAGTTCGTTTCACACGCACTAATCACGAGGGCAAGATAGATAAGTGCTGTGAAACGACTGGAACATCATGTCATGATTTTGGCAGATGCCGTCAAATGTGATTTCGGACTTAGGATTTTCACCTCACCTTCAGCCAACATTGAGCTTCCCGTATCTTCAGAACCAAGCCTGTGAAGACCTAAGTTGTTGAGAGAAAGTTGGGTTATTTTCAATTTTGAATCCATTGGGCACGACTTGTTTTCGGTCAAAAGGAAAAACAAGTTAGTCTCATTCCACTTAAAACTGATCATCTTTGCCTATATGACTTTTTGCACCTTTTCTGAAGGTATGGGAGGTCGAAAATCCCAAGTCCAAAACCTCATTTTGCGGCATCTGCCAAAATGGCAACATGATATCCCAGCCGCTTCGCAACGTGATAAGCGCAGCCACGTGAGAAGCGGTTGGTCACGAGCCTACAAAACAGGTTCGTCCGACTGATTCGCACTGTAGAGAGAGTCGGCAGTCGGATCAAATGTCCAAGCAATTGTTCGGTTTTATCGACATTTGATCGGACTGCGTTCAAAATAAATGCATTTCAGCACATTTGAACCGACTGCGCTCGAGGCAATTGGTTTAAAGGCAGTCAGTTCAAGTGTCCTTCTAAGGATTTTTATGAACTTCCTTCCTAGCACTCCCAAGCCTAAATTGGGTTGCTGGAAGGTGAAATCCGGCGTCGGTTCGCAAATCTCCGTTGATCCCATGATGATCAGATCTAGCCGCCGCCTCTCGTCTTGTCTTCAACTACTCGTCTGGGAGAACTGAAGCTCCGCCTCGCATGCAGACAATCAATCTCACCGAATCTTTACATTCTTGCACTCATGACCGCCGTAGTAGCAGAGGACACAATTGACGCCCAACAATCTGGGACGCGCTGCGCGTAATTCCATCTCGTTCACCTACTCTTCCCCGCTTCGGCTACAACAACTCTGCTTCGGGCTACAACAGCAACTCTGCTTCGCCATACCCCGGCACCTTCGACCGCAAAGACGCAAGCGCGGACAGCATATATGCGCCGACCACGTTTGGATCCTTTGTGGTTGGTGGTAGTCCGACTCTGAGCGAGAGGAGTATGAGCAATGGAGGGTCGGGTGGGTGGGACGGCGAGTCCGAGACAGATCAGAAAACCTGTGAGCTTTTTTTTTCCTTGGAGAGGGGAAGGCGTGGCTTGGAACGGTTGCGCGAGCGTGTGCCTGGATGGTGAGGAAGGAGTCGCCGTCGCCAGCGCTGGTGAGCCGAGGGTGCACCTCGTTTTGGTGTGGCCAGTGTGCGCTCACGCTGTGGAGTGCGCGCGCCCTCGTGGTAGGCAGCGAGTTTGTTCTCACGTCGGCGTTGTGTCGGTGAGCGAGGGGTCGTTCCTTCGCCTGTTCCTGTGTCTCACTTCGTCTTAACCATTGCGCGTACCCCCCTTTTTTTTTTCTTCTTCTTTTCCCTCTTCTCTCCCTTGTCCAGAAACCTACTAACAACTTCCGCACAATACTCCGAAGACATCCGCCGCCGGATGCTGGTGCAGCAATGACCCAAGGGCAGACCATCGATACGCAGGCTGATGCCAACATCCACACGCGAGCCAACGTTCGTCTCCATTTTCCACCTTCCTGGGTACTAGATTCTGTCTAAAATTGTCCAACTACCTACTGCCCCGCCGCAGTCCTCTTATCCTGGAAAGCCCATACTTACCTGGACTGAATGATTCCAGCTTGATTCACCGATTCCTTCCACGCTGCACCGTAAACCATCGCTGACGTTGGCAGCCTGTTGCAGCTCAAGCACAAGTAACATCTTATGTGCTCATTTGCATTCAAAGAAAAATACATCATCAGCGCAGGCTCCGGCGGCACTAGCGACGCATGACTCCTACAACTTACTCGACCCTCGCGGCTTCCTCCTGTCATAGTTTCAACCTCATTGCCCTCCACCTGAGCGTGTTCGTCTCGATGAGTGCCTCAGATCCTAAGCAGCAACTCCACAGAGAAGAACGAGGTACATGAGTCTTCACCCTCCCAAGGTGCGCGTGAGATGATGTTCTTGCAGTATCAAGGCACTGTCGAACTGGGATATCATCACTCTCACACCACCGTTCTCGCCTGCAGGTCATTCTCAGACTTCTGAGGCGGAAATTCGGATACAAGAGTAGACAAGGGTAGACGAGGGCAACCATCAAACTGGGCAGGCCAGAATGTGGAGATTTTTGGACCATTCTAGGCTTTACATGTACTTCATTTCCTGTGATTTTTTTTGCTGCCCGAAATGATGTTGCAGACTCAGTTTGATTTGACGGGGCAAAGCCCATGGACCACCAAACAACGCATCGAGAGCCCCATAAGCGATTCCGGGAAGCATTATCCACATATTTTATAATTCCAGAGACACCAAACCAGCGTAAGTTAAGTAAGGTGCGGATTGAGCAAAGTTAAGGAAAAATGATGGCGATGATGAGTGGCTGTGCTCAATGCTTGTCAATGTGTACGCGCCGCACTCCTTGCTCTTGACCACCACCAACGCGTCCGTCCCGTCTCTCCTGCTTCCTCACAAACATCCGGAATGGTATTCAATGCGTCTTCACCGCCATTAGCCTCAATTTGACGCATAAATTCAGGCGTCCAAGTCCATATCGCGCGAAAATGCCCCCCATACAAGATCGACGCGTAATCATTTTTTTTTTACTCCTTCCGACTATCTACCACTCTCAGACGAATTCTGGTGGTGTCATACGCGTATATTCTGCCCATAGGGTCCGGAAAGTGGCCTGAATCCACAAACACTTACCTCTAATGGTACGCTATTCCATGCTATTTCACGCCCTATTCCCCAGCTGACAAGCGGCCTTTAGGTCATTATACTTTCCCTCCGGTTTCTTTGAGATGATCCTACGAGATATAGACACACGTAAATGCATGTAGCCACACGTAGGTGAACATAGACAGAGGTGTATGCACCTGAGCCCATTGACCGAGGTATAAAATGTGAGAATGGGAGTGATAATTGTGGTTGACGAGACGAGAGGTCGGGTTGGGAATATGGTTGATTGCCGCAGCTTGATCACGGCTGTGTGTTTGGCAGCGGTGTTCGATCCCGACCGGTCCGGGCCAGCGGTAACATTACTGGAGGATGCACAAAGGCAGATGGTGTGGGGCACTGTCTTACTTGATAGAATGAAGAACGGACAGCCAAAATTATATCTTGAGGTTGAGCGAGGTGGGTCTATGTGCGTCGACGGTGAAGACACATATAGATTCTGGTAGCCGACAGCTCGATGCGGTGCATCTACGCCACGGAAACTCACGTAAACACACATCAGATAAGGTCGCCGAAAGGCGGTGTAGATAATGCCGTTGACAAAGGTAGCCCAAGGTAGCCGAAGATCGCCGCGCGGCGACACACATCAGATAAGGTCGACAGACGTGTGTCTACAGGGGGTGGGAACGCAGTGAGTGTGATGATATCGCATTCGCATATGCTATGAGCTAAGGATTTGGTCCGCACGCTCACGTTGCCGCACTGGCATGCCTGTCCTCAGACGCTGATGGACAAAGATTGAGGTGCAGCATAAATATGGGGCCGTGAAATACATAGTTGTATATGGCGTCTGGGCTGCTGCCTGCCGATTTTATTATAATTCCAGTCTGTATGCTTTCTGCAGTGGGGGCAATGACTTGACAATCGACACTACTTGGTCCACGGAGTCCGTGCCTAGGATAAGCACAGAGAGGCAATGCGCTTACCTTGGCGCTTGGGTTTTCAGTCCTCCCTTGTCTCACTCAATTGACGGCTGCTGTTGCGCTGTCTCCGCGGCGTCTGCTGTTGCGTTGTCTCCGCACGTTCGTCGGGCTGAGGATTGTCGCGGTGCCCCATCGGCGCTTGTCCGAAATCCCTAGCGTAGAAGACGGGTAGTGGTGCCGGGTGGAAGCGCACGCTGGGCGAGGGCGCATTATTCGGCGGAGAGCTTGTCGATTTTGGCGTAGGCGGTGGATATTTTGCCGGGAATGAGCGTGGATTTCGGGGACGGGGCGCGCGAGACGGCGGGAGAGGGCGAGACGCTGGTGGAAGAGGACGCAGAATTGGACACATTTAATGAGTGGTAGATGTACCGCGATGAGTCCCTGTCGATTTCCGCTTGTAGATCTAGCGTTATTTGATTGAGGCTAGCACGCACAACACTGAGACGACGAGTACCTTGGACTTTGATGTCCTTCTCTTTGATTTCTTGAAGTAGATACGCGACTTCATTGAGGAGATTGTCTAGGCCTGTGGAATGTGTATAAATGTTCAGATGAGCGACTGTGCACTCACTGTAAGTATATGAACTCGGACACGATGGTCGTGGCATCTTCGAGACATTGTGGATTAGCATTCATTGTGAAGGTTTCGAGGACACCAGTTGTTAATTTCACAATGATCAGTGATTAGGCTCGTGACCACTGCAGCCTTTGTTTTTTTGTCCTGGGTTACGTACGTTACCGTTACGTTTGACGAGTCAGATCACGTGCTGATAGCTCATCGCCATCAATCGGTCGGGAGGCCGAATAAAACCGAAGTTGCCGCGCGGCAAAACCCTCGGCAATCTAAGGCTATTTTTGGCGAGATAAAGCCCTCGGAATGACCGATTTTTCGGCTTTAGGCTTAAGTCTGTGGTTACGGGGAAAGAATCAAGTTTTCAAGTTGAGAAAAAGAGAGAAAAAGAGACTGTCTCTTCAGATTTGTTTTGACGGCCCTGGTCCTTTTGAAAAGGTGCTCAGGGCAGACTTCCGGTCATTGGTGTGAGCTTATAAGAGCCATTGGGAAAAGATAGCTCTGGGCAGCACAAGGACCCGTGTTTGCATGGTCAACGCCATGACCCAGGGCCCTTTCTTGATTCTCGTCGTCGTCCGGAGCTCGAGATTAATGGTCCCAATCATTAAACAGGTAGTCAGGGGGGTTCTTGCATGTTCTTGAAATTGCAGGCCCGTCTTGAGAAACACACCCGGAGAGGAGTGACTGCGCGTGGAGTGACTGGAGAGCAATCCAAAGGAGACTACAAGGAGTGCCCGAAGAGCTCTCTAATGGAGTGGCGTACCGTATATTGAATCCCTTGATAGATCGGGGTAGCAAGCTCCCCCAATAATTCGGTGTTTGCTGAAAAATCGGGTCTGTGGATTTGCATGGTATCGAACAACAGTCATACCAGCATGAAAGTACTTGAAAAATAGAGCATACTATTTTGTTTGAAAGGAATCGCCCAAGTATCCTCGGCTTCAAGGGTGCCGACTGATCAGAGATCGGACCTAGACAAGCCACATGCTGTGTGACATCCACAAACTGTCCATAAGCCGTGACACCTCCCGCCTCTTCCACAGTTATTGGCCCCCCCTCTCGAGGAAGGTGGCTCGATCAGTGCCCCTTCGAAACATGAGATTGATGTCTCACAAGAAAGGCAAACTCTCGACGTTTGAGCCGGGCGATTTGGTTCTGGGAAAGATTCGCGGACACACCGCTTGGCCAGGGATTGTTGGTCAAGTCTTTTGTTTATGGAGCACGGCCAACCTTTTTTCGCGTACAGGTGGTTGATCCAGATGTGCTGCGTAAGAGTAGCATCGGAGGAGTGCGGCGTGGCAAGTACTATGCAGTTGTATTCTTCCCGGCCCACGATCAGTTGAGTGCCATGAGTTCGCTCACTGTCAGACTGATTCAAGGGCACCAGTGCTTGGCTTTCTCCCAACAATATTTCAAAGGTGAATCGAGAATGGCTTGAGAAGGCCATGAACAATCCTGCTACCCAGCGAACGGCCATTTTGGCTGGATATAAAGAAGCCCTCGATTACGCGCTGTCAAACACTCAAAATGGGTCTACGCGTACGTTTCATGATCAGGGAACGAGTTTATTTTAATTTATTGATTCAGGGACGATGAAAAAACCGGTTCAGCGGAATCAAGCTCCGCTACTTCGAAATCTGAATTGCCCGGGGAAGATGGCCACGCATTTCAGGTTCGCAAGTGGCGATATGACCTTCAAAGGACTTTTTTGGGAAATCTAGTTCCTAAGTCTGAGGCGAGTCAGGAGCGGCTCCTATGGAATCTCTGTTGATGGGTGCACCAAGGACATTGCTAAAGCGGATGCAAAATTGAACGCAATCGAGGGCTTCAGCGCGATGAGTCTTGACTATCTAGTAGTGGGTGAACCAGTGTAGCTCCCATTACAAGGTCTGAGCTATAGACATAACAGTTCTCCAAGCTTCCGAAGGTACTGCGTCATATTCACCGGCTGAGTGCCAGTCAAGTACCAGGGGATGAACAGTACAACTTTAGACATCGTGCGGGGGCACTGGTGGAGAAGTGGCTCAACCAATTTCAGTCCTGTATCTAATCATTTGATCGTGTCGAGACAAATTCAATCGTATGGCATCATCTCAAGCCCCGATGCACTTTCGGAGGGTACTAAGTATTGCGGCTGTGAACAATGGGAAGCCACAAAACTACAATTCAGGAAACTTCTTTGACCGACCCCGCCAACATTGTGCGTATGGAGAGCTGTTAGGCGTTAAACCGGATCGCGTACTGATCATTTTCTATTGTTGCATGGGGACTATCTATAGCCTGCACTTTGGCACTACAACTTTGTAGTAACTTCGTTACGAGTTGAAAGTTCACACTTCAAAGTTCGACATCCTGTTCGGAGCGACTTCTATGCCGACGATCCTACTACCAAGGTGCCATGTACACACCTATTTTCTGCGGCAGTGATAAGACCACAGTCTCTTGACTACGTTGCAAAAAATCCGCCACCAGGACTCCCACTTCAATTCCCTCACCATTAAATCGAATGCTGTATTCCGTCTCCTCCGCAATTTCTCTGTGGATTGCGGGATGATGAAAAATTTCCGTGTAGTTTTTATGCATACAGGAACGCGTTTGATTACTGTCCGATTGCGCAAAGGCATCGCGGGCACTATCAATCATATAGACGACGAAAACATCCTCATTCCTCGAATTAATTTCACATCCACACTCCCATCTAGGTAGCACTGCGAGTCCCGAAGCGTCCATGTGTACGGATGACTGTCATTCAAGGAAACTCCCCGGGCAGAGTTGAGTTATTTTGTAGCTTGTCAGCCCGCCTCGCATTGCGGGAGACTCTGGTGGGTCCCTCGGTGTTGATATTCCACAAAGCACCGCCTGGGCGACCCAAATGTGACTAATCCGCAATGTGGGCACAAGAAGCACTCACTCATCCTCAGCTCTCTGAGCTCGGGGCACGACCTTAGGCATGATTTGGGTATTCCAAGCCCTTTGATTTTCTCCTTGGCGGGTTTTGCTCCTAAGATGAGAACTTTCAACTGGGGAAATGAGTAGAGTGTGGTGTAGACAGCGGCATTCATCTAAACGACGGAACATGAGTACAATGCAGTGTAAATGACTTGGAACATTACCTGCCGGGCCTCCAGCACACATGTAGATGTGATTGAAAGACTGCAGAGGTCGGCGAAGTTGTTCTGAGCTATCAGTTCCAGCAGGATAAGAGGTCGCCGGCTTAGAGAGAATACATCCAAAGCCCGGAGGTCTGGAGCATTATCAGCTAAGCGGTTGAGACAATTTGCAAGGGCGGGGCCTGGTCCTCAAAAAGTCCGTCAAGATCAAGGAGACGGACGTCGATGAGGTGGGAAAAACAGTATGGATCAAGCATGTGAAAAATGGTAACTGGGGTTTCAATTCTAGTGGGGTGCGTATATGTTAGAAGGAGGGGTCTCTCGATCATCGTGTAACAGGGTAATGAGGGAACAGCAGGGAAGCGGATCTGGAGCTGGAGAACACTGGGATTGCGGCCGAGGAACTTGATGAGGGAAGACTGCCACACGGCCCTCGTGTTGCCCGTGAAGACGAAAGCTTTGAGCCTGGGGAACGTGCATAGAAAAATGGGGTCGAAATGGGAGAATCGAAGGTCAGAAGTGGGATTCAGGGTGACCAAAATGCGGATGTGCTCGATATTCTTGAAGCTCTGGAGTACGGTGGCGATATTATCGTTGAACCTGTTCCTGAGGAATCATCCATCAGCATATATCATATGGTGAAGACGGTACGTACAATGTTTCGGTCGACGTGGTGTTGCAAAGCTGATTATCGGCATCCGCAACAGTGAACTCATGAACGAGCTCTGCGAGCCTGGGCGACATGTTGACCAGCAGGTTCAGCTGCTGCGCGGAGATTTCTATTCGGCGGTACAACTTGCGTTGGATCGCAGTTAAAATGCCTCTGCACACCAAACAACACTCCACCAAGACTCGTCGTGGCAGCTGCTGCAGGATCAGGTCACCGATCTCGATGGGTAAGGCTGAGAAGGATGCCATGGCGGTCAATGAGCACGGGTTCAACACTTAAATACAAACTCGGAGCCGAGAGTCGTCGTCGGAGGCCGGGATTCGATGCACGGACCATTCAACAATCTGGCTAGACTGTTGATTCTACCTCTACATATCTCCGAGGAGATCAAGGGCACCGATACTTTCAAGCTTTCCATTGCAATCAAGTGGCCTCTGATCGCGGCTTTGGCAATCCCTCGCCTAGAGGGCGCTCATCAGCTCGTTCACCACTGTCAGCTGCTGGAGACCTTCCTCCACTTGGGCTCAAATTAAAACGTTGCTGCAATTTCTGGGTTATTTCCATGCCGGCCCAACAGGATCATTTCTTCAACTACTCAATTCGTCTTCGCTCTCGCCCCTCTCCAATTATTCCAGATATCAAATTTAAATCCATTTCTTCCGTTACCACTTCCTCACTGATGTTCGTCGCTGTTACATTCCCTGCACTTGCCCATGTTAATGTTTCTCGCTGTTGCACCCACGGTGACCGTCGGACTTCCAGAAACTCATCCCAAGGGTGCTTTCATACTGCCGCCATCCAAGCAAATCAATCCGCGCCTGGTTCGTCATCTGTTATACTGATCAGCCGCCATTTTCTTGGGTTAGCCGCGGGCGCTTGAAGGATGCCCTCGTCTGGCGTCGCTTCTTGGGTTCATTCTTGGGCATCCCCATCGCCCTGCGACCTGGAGATCAGCGGTTTACGGATCCGACCACCGCTGATTTCTCCTTCCCCCAAAAAAACTATGGCTGTCTGGTTCTCGTTTAGACTGAGTGATGAAGCACGGAACAAGCACTGCGACTCACCACCAGGCCCGCCATGCTCGCTGCGAATCGCCGGCGGGGACACAGGCACCTCGATGCTGCGCCTTTTCTTCATAATGAACAGGGTGCAATTTTTTTGCCCACGCCGCGACTTCGTGGGGTACTCACACGTCCTTTCCCGGCGCGCGCATTGGCTTTCGATGCGCTTGGTCAGTTTTATTCATTCACAGAAAATGAAACTGGGCATGTACTAGCATGTTTGGTCCGGGTCGTCCTCCGATGGGCGCTGGCACCCGATCTTGCGCCCAACTTGCTGCAGATTCAGATAATTTGGCCAAATTACCCCAATTCGGGGAATTTGGTGAGGCACAACCAAATTTCCCCTAAATTAGGAAAGGGAGGTTTTTCCTGATGACACACAAGGAAGACCAGCTTACCAAACTTGACATTTTCGCCTTCAATTTTTGGTGTCTTCTCCTGCAAAGAGACTTAGTCCACAAGTGTTAATGAGTAGATCAATAAGAACCTTCGCCTTTCCCTTATTGGTTTTTTTTTGCTAGCACCAGGTTCCGTGTCGGTGGTGGACTTGCGCTTCTTGGGCCGCAATCCAGCGCTTGTCTCGGCCTCAGCCTCCTTGTGAGAGGCTATGACAGAGAGGGAGCTCGAGGCGGCAAGCTTCCCGGCGTCTCGGAACCCACATACGAAGGAGCCAACACTGGGTTTGGCCTCAGGATGGGCACTCTCTATGTGCCCACAACTCTGACAAAGAGTACGCTTGGTATCTTCGTCGAAGTAGGTGTCTTTGGCTCGCATACAGACACATTGGTCGCCGTCCGGACCTTTGGCACGACACAAAGTCGGGTCCGACATGTGGAGAAAAGACAAAAAACAGAACAAGCGGGAGATAGTTTAGTGACAAGGTTTTGCCAGTTGTGACAGAGGCCAAAACGGTGACTTTGAAACGACGGATTTTGCTTCCGCTAGCACCCCAGACAGCGAGAACAGGTCGTTTGAATATTCTTGGCAGAAATCTGAGGAGACAAAAGAATTTGATGAATCATAGAACGTAGGCTGCTGCTACGAAAGGGTCTACCTATAGTGCTTTGCAGCTGGCATAAAGGACACTTGCGACTCGTCGGGGATGGTGATGGCCGGATGGCCGGCGCAGCAATACACTAGTAAACATACCATAAAAGGCAACCAAAAATGTGTGCGTGAGAGCGAAAAATGTGTGAGAAAATAAATGTACGGAGTGAACGCCATAAGCAAGGAACAAGAAAAAAAACTGAACGATCATGTTTTCTATGTTCAGACTTTTATTTCATTTAGTTGGATCATGCGTGGCCTTGTGTGTCTTGAGATTGTCTTGCGAATGCTGCGAGGGGCGGAATTGGATGACAGAGCAAAGGAGACGGTCGAAAAACGCCGACGGATCAGAATGATGTGTGACATCACGCTATCCAACCTGATCCTACCCGTCTGCTCCCGAACCTCCACTGGAGCAGGCTAATGGTGCCACGACCGTACGAGCCTTACGGCTGCGCACAGTACGGTATTGAGACCCGTCAACTCCCCGCAGTATATAATGCCCTAGATAGTGCTCCAATGAACTTTATAGCTGTGTTTTCATGGTATATGCCCAAGTTCGAAAATAACTTAGAAGTGAACGAGTGAAACTTGGCGGTAACTGATGCCATCTGATGGCAAAGTTACTTTGGCTGATCGACCTTGGGCAGCCAAGTTAGCGGGAAGTAACTTTAAGTGACTTTAAGTAACCGCAAGTAACTTCAAGTAAGTTCAAGTGACGGTAAATAGAAGTGTAGCAGATGTAAACAAGTAAACTGAGTGTGGTCTAGGTCTTGTTTGCCTTCACCCGTATCTGAATCATTCGGTATTCTGCGACTAGTGCTTCGGCTTTCTGCAGCCTACACCCTACAGGCACTCTTACAGTTATGGTACTGTGCATTCACAGATATTACGGCCGTATACGGCCGTAAAGAACGAAATAAATTTAATATGACCACCAGACTACTGTATGGTGGGGGCGGAAATGAGGCAGGGGGATCGACTGTCCCTGTAGCCGCTTGATGTCCCTGGATCAGAGCCAATTCCAATCTCCAGATTCCTTCTTCAGTAATGGCCAAATCGAGTCGAAGCTCCTCGAGGCAGTCTTCCTGAGAATCATACGGTGTGGGAGGCGATTTTTGGCGCAGATTTGGCAAATATTGACCGCTGTCATCGTGCTGGTCATCAGCAAATCGAACAGGCCCTGCAAGTTGCTGATTTTTGTCCATGAATAAAGTGCCAGAACACTCTTCCAGAGCTAAAACAAACGGTATGAGCTCATTGCACACCGTGATCACTGAATGGCATACAGTTGTCGGGAACCAGTCCCAGACTCGTTTTCGTTTATCGACTGTGAAGTTCATTATTATAGGGGGAGACGGACCCCACAGTCGAGCCGATCAAACTTCAGTTCGCCACAGTGCTTAGGGGAGCTTCTCCGGGCCGTCATTTTTCTGAATCTTTGGCCCCCCTTGTCCATATTCCTCCGCAATGTCAGATACCATCTTTGATGGTCACGAGTTTCAAGAAAAAGAATTTAAGATCTGGATTCAGGGCCGAAAAACGGTCCAGAAAAGAGCTTCGTAGTACTGTACTATTTCGACCAAATGTTGAGGTGACGGTGACACCAGATTTTTTTTGATGTGCCTAAAAATCTCTATAATTCAAAAGAAAAATTATCGGCCACCTCGGTCGACGAAAATCTAAAAATAGTGAACATTTGGTGCGAGCTCAGGAGAGGCGAGGCACGAGTCTCCCTGAGTGGAAGACAAGGGCAGCGAGGAGCGAGATTAGATAGCATGTATACACACACGTGATCATTTCATCTTGACGCGCTCCATTCGCGTCCTCCTTCATCTCACGCGTTCTCGCTCAATCCTCTCCCTCAAACATCAATGGAGAAGATTTGGGGATCCGACGACGCTTGCGACGGCGTTTCAGTGCTTGGATGGGTGGAATCATTCGGTAACTTCCTCGACGCCCTGAAGGAGCTCTGCGCGCCGCCAACCGATGAGAACCCATTCTCATACGCCCTCGAAATGAAGAAACATTACGACTTCTTCCGAGCGCTGAAGGACTTCGAGAAGGACTTCGCTATCTGGTACCCGGTCGAAAAGGAGTTGCGGAATGCAATCCTCAACAATACCGCCTTCGACACCACGCACTGGATTTCCGAAGTCGGCGGTGTGGTCAGGGCATGGAAAGCTGCTAAGGCCCTGGCGGGCGGTACTCATATAATACCGACGCTCAAAATGGCTGACCTGGGTATTGCAGCGCCTCCTCCTAGATACAACCGCAATGCACCGCGCGAGGACGACCGCGATTACAGACGCGACAACAGACGCGATTTCGACCGCGACGTCAATCACGCCCGTCATCGTGATTCAGACGACGGCTGGAGATCTCGGACGACTTTCGGAAGCGCAACGAGGAACCGTCCCACGAACACCGTCCCCACACATGCCTCGTTTGCGGCGGACCACACACCATCAGGGACCACCCATCGACGCAGACCGATTTTCACGACCGAAAGCCGTGCTTTTCCACCTACATTTTATTAGGCAGGCTACTCGATCCTATTCTACTACGGTCTTGTTCGTCCTCCTGGAGCAGCAATGGGTGGAATGCATCCCCATAATGATGTACGGGCAGCTCCCCGCAGCTCAAGAAACGATGGATCCAGCTGCAAAGATTTCGCGCATGATTACTCCCTCGTCCCTGTGTCTTCGCTGCGAGCACCGATACGCCACGCCAGGGTAGTTTTGTTACAGCCAATTGCAGTACCGAAGGCACGGATCGAAAAAATTGCCGTTTTGGGCATTTTTTGGTTCTCGCCACCCATTTGCCCGAAAGGAATAAGACATGGTTAGGGACCCTCGCCCGGCCAGACAAGAGTCACTTTACTGGCGCTGACGGGTCGCCCGACTCCACTGAGTGTCCATTTACAACTCCGGCTACGGCGAGATCCACTCCAAGCTAGCGAGGATTCCATGTGCGCTCATGTCTCGGCACGCATCCCTCGTTCCGGCCTGCTAGGCCCAGGGCTTGGCCTGGCGGGCCTAGGGCTTGAGGCCGGGCCCGCAACATCACTAATCGTCGGCGGAGCAGCGGGTAGAGTGCGCGGCAGGGGAAAGCAGCTGGGTGTGCGTGGGCCCCATGTCAGGTAAAGCTGCTTTCCTTCTGTAAGGTAGGGGCCGTGAGAATCCAGCACCCTTATGTAATCAGCCATCAGTCGCAACTTGTGGGTGTAACTGCTCAGCACCATTAATAGTTAGGGGCATTCTGAGCTATAGGAATCATTCTTAGGGTCATTATGCACAGTTCCTATTGACCAAACTCAGGTCTGCCAGTAACTAGATGAGTATGATATGGATATCAAGCCCCTTTTAATCCCTCTCAAACACCCCATAACCAGCCCAAACGACCAAGAAATGAGGGAGAAATTGACACCCTAAATTGTTCTTTCTATTTTTTTTTGAGCTACATTCTGTCATCAATTATGCAAACGGCTATAAATCCCACCCCCCTGGAAGACCTGTGTGGAGCGAGAATGGATAGCGCTGATCGCCGCGAACATTTCCAGCTACTCAGATTTGGCATTATTGTGATCTCTGGAGCCCAATTACCAGGTGTATACGGGGATCTGATATATCAGACTTCCTCTAGTCATTGGTCTAGTTTAAAGGGAGTTTACACAAGGCTAATCATCGAGTATGGTAGCAGACGGAACTTCATGTCAAGCCGTAATCTTGGTCATTTTCAGCCAGGATTCGAGATTTAGAACCAGACAAATGTGTTTTACGGGCAAAATTTTCGTTTCGAGGGTGGTTATACCGTGGGAAAAAACCGCGAAATCTCTGGGCAAAACTTTAACACCCCTAAACGGCTCCCATCTTTGCCTTTTTCTTCCATTCCTCGGTTGCTGCCTCCAATTCCATCGCCCGGACTCTACGATGACTACGGTATTTTTTGACTGCAAACTCGGCGACCACTCCGGTAGCTCCGAGGCGGTAAATGCTCGCATATCGGTCGGCACACCGAAAGAACCGTCGAATTGTTGGCAATGGGCACAGGTGAAGAACCTATGCAACAAGGTTTTTGGCCTTCTGCCATGTTCCGTTTGATCGTTCCCAGTGCCACCGTTTGATCCATGCCCAGAAGTATTAAATGGGATTCATCTCGAGGTGAAATTTGGGAAGGAAATGGCAGACCATGCCTGGTATCCCTTGATGAGCTTAAACCTAATGAGTTAAACTCTTTTAGCACATAACGAAAACCTCACGAGCTCCAATTGCGACTTCTGGCCCGCAAAATCAGGCTGCAGAGACAGCAGGCGCCGCATACAACAGTCAACCGCCGCTCGTCTTCTCCATCCGTGTTACCATCATTGCCGTACATGTCAGTCTCTTCACCAGCAGTAGCGCCAATGAGCGCCCCGTGGAAGGAATTTTTGGGCTTCCTGGGCATGCTCGACAGTGGGGAAGGTTGCGACGGCGGTTTTGATGGCTTTGCACAGCCACCGGATCACTGATCCGCTGTCGAAACCGCGAAATCCGAAGTCAGAAAAACCCATTTCATATTTTTCAACTTTTGTCCCGGGGAAACTCTAAAGGACCTTCCTGTGATGCTTTTCGCACACTTCAATTGAAAATTAAGGAAACAGTGAATGACTAGTAGTGATTTCCAAATCGGGCTTCGGACTTGTCACGAAGTTCCGTCCGCTACCATATGCAAGATTACTCTGATTTCCTTTTACAACTCCCCCTCACGCTCTTACCTCTAAGGTTGTAATCCCCCTGTGGTTGTAAAAGAGTACGCTCCTCTCCACCCCACGGGTCCGAAGTGAGAGTCGCAGCAGTGAGCACTCCCATTTCCTCGCACTCATCCCAGTGGGACTCACGGTCTTACCTCTAAGGTTGTAATCCCCCTGTGGTTGTAAAAGACTATGCTCCTCTCCACCCCTGTGGTCTAAGTGAGAGTCGAGTAGTGAATCTGTAAGGGCCACCCGAGACAGCCGCGTGCTAGGGCTACAGCAGCAGAGGTTGCGAGGGGAATCCAAAGATGTATTTAGAGTAAATGAGGAACACCAGTTTCAAGAAGTATCCCGGAATACTACAGGCATGGTATGTCCTCGACCTCAAGATATATGTATGCAAGGGGAAATTAATCGTTAGCATGAGTAGCGATAAATGTCTGAGGGATGCGCGGCTTAGAAGATAGCCCTACTTCCCCCATTGGATTACACCTTACACCGAGTACAGCCCCAAATTTTGGGCCCTCAAGTCACTAAAGGCCTGGGATGGTGTACATTATGACAATGGTTCCAAATGATAGCAAGCATATATTTGAAGTAAAGGTCACATTGAAAATGCCGGTATTTCCTGCCCTCTGTAGTACTCCCAAATACAACATAACCAAAAACTAGGTGAATCGGACAACTACACAGAGTATGCGGCATGTCCTGTGCTTCAACACACTTACGAAGCACAGGACATGCCGCATACTCTGTGTAGTTGTCCGATTCACCTAGTTTTTGGTTATGTTGTATTTGGGAGTACTACAGAGGGCAGGAAATACCGGCATTTTCAATGTGACCTTTACTTCAAATATATGCTTGCTATCATTTGGAACCATTGTCATAATGTACACTGCGTCGGGTATACAGGTTGTATTGAAATCCCGGTATTTGGTGCCCTCCGGAATACATGTGAGTTCATCTTATCAAAAATTTAGCCCAATCGAACAAATATAGCTCATACTACAGCCATCCTGCTCAAAACTTGGATATTTTCCCAATCAAGCAATTTGATTCGCCATCAAATAATCTGAGGAGGCCATGCCCTCCGGAATGGAAATGCGAATTCAACGGTCATACTTTCAAGGGAAATGGTTGGGAATTGAGCTTACAGTGGCCATCCTGGTGGAAACATCAAAATTTGATAAAAAATGAGCCGCGCCCTAAGTTCCGCAAACTGCTGTAATCCATAATAATCCCCCAGAGCCCAAATAATAGGATTTAGCCCAACGAAAGGTTGCGCTCAATCCATAATACTGGGATTTTTCATTCAAATCGACAGGGGGGGTGACGCGTGACCCTTTTTTCAAGTTCGACATTTCGACACCAGCCAAAATTTGGCGTGACGCCCCCAAAATTTTCGACAAATCCCACGGAAATTTTCGCTTTTTTTGCGTTTTTCAGGCGATTTTGGATGCGCCGTGACCAGCGGCAGGTTCGACAAGGACCGCCGTGACCCGTGACCACAACCGAAGTTCGATATCGACAGAGGGGTGCTAGTCTCCCAGTGTCAGACTTGATAAAACAAAAATTAAGATAGTCGAATTTTTTTTGTTTATATACTTAGAGTCTGATCGAAGTGTCGGGTTCGAACCGTCGATGAATAAACGTGATAAACGCGTGATCTCACGTGCGCTTCTCACACCCGGCCCGCGGTCATCTCTCCGCGCGTCCGTCGTTCCTCGCGCGCGCCGTACCCGTTGAACGCGTCGAACCAGTCCACAGTGTCACTATGGACTCGAATCAACCTCCCCACCCTCCAGAAAGCCCCTTAGAGCCCCCTCAGTACTTACAAGCCAGCCGGCATTACAGAGACCACTAGCGCAGCGGCTACTACACCCTCTACCACCGACATACACACCTTTGAATGGCCCTCAGTACCGAACTTTAGCCTTTTTCCACGAGTTGGCGGCTGTAGTCGCGCTGTAGTCGGTGGATGCGCTGAGAATAGCCGTGTGGGAAGCGCACGTGAGATCACGCGTTTATCACGTGTATTCATCGACGGGTTCGATCCCGACACTTAGTACAGACTAAGAGGGGTGCGTGACCCGTGACTGTCTATTTGAACGAAAAACCCCAGTGTAAACCCCCAGAGCCCAAATAATAGGATTCGGCGCAACGCAAGGTCGCGCTCAATCCATAATAATCCCCCAGAGCCCAAATAATAGGATTCGGCGCAACGCAAGGTTGTGCTCAATCCATAATAATCCCCCAGAGCCCAAATAATAGGATTCGGCCCAACGCAAGGTCGCGCTCAATCCATGATCAACTCCCAGAGCCCAAATAATAGGATTCAGTGCCAAAGTGGCCAGGCCCCCCAGACCCCAAATAATAGGATTCGGCCCAACGCAAGGTCGCGCTCAATCCATAATAAACACTCAGAGCCCAAATGAAAGGATTCGGCCCAACGCAAGGTTGTGCTCAATCCATAATAATCCCCCAGAGCCCAAATAATAGGATTCGGCCCAACGCAAGGCCGCGCTCAATCCATAATAAACACCCAGAGCCCAAATGAAAGGATTCGGCCCAACGCAAGGTCGCGCTCAATCCATGATCAACCCCCCAGAGCCCAAATAATAGGATTCGGCACAACACAAGGTTGCACTCAATCCAAGATAATAATCGGTTTCGGCGCAACACGAAGTTGCACTGAATCCAAAATAATCCCCCTGTGAGCTGCGTCCCGGATACATAGATGAGGTGCAAAACTCAATCCAATAATCCAGGGGCCCAATGAAGCGATCGGCACAGCCACAGAAGTGCATGGAGGGAATGACGAAAATGGGGAGTGAACCATCGCTTTATATACCATTTCGGACGGCGGAGCTCATTCGGCCCCGCTGGCATTTCGGGCCCGTTGCTCTCTGGAACTCCATGTGATTCCGGCCAGGCGCGATCCAACACCCCGAGCCCGGTTTACAAATTGTCTCGTGGGCACAAAATGAGAATACCGTACACGGACCTCAGCAGCCCATCTGCCAGTGCCCTCCTACTCCGCAGCCCCAAAAATCAAATCCTGCGGCAATGATGGGCCTCGGGTCAAGGTGCGGCGCCGCCTCTCCCAATTGGGCGGGTATCGGTATCAAAAGACAAGTCCTGCGGAATCCGTTTTGCGGGGCTCGGGGGGTAGAGCGCCCCGAGTGTAGTATTACTACCCGGCCTCTCCCAAGAGTCATGATTCTCATAATATTATCTACAATTCCTGTGGACCGGAGCACTTGATTGCGTGCATTGAATTGCATCTGTGTAGCTAAGAATGGCGGCTCTGGCCAAACGAGAAGTACAGCCATGTTACCAGGATCTGAATCTTTCGCACCGGCGCATCCAGCACAATATGCAGTCCACAATACCCTAGAGTCTAGGCCCCCTATGTATGAGTAATCCCTAGAGTCTAGGGTCCCCTGAAATCTGCCGGATTCTCGGCCGAACCCTAATTACTACTCGCTATGACCAAAAGTAACCGGAAATTTGATTTTGAGGGCTTCGGTTTCAAACTTTTTGCATTCTTGTGGCCAAATTCTCAATCTATGGTTAATTTGGCATGGATTAGTACACTTGAACCTAAGGTGGTGATTGCTTCCCTCGTTTTATTTATTCATGGAGCCATTTAGAAAGCACATAAACCCCCTAAATTTTGGGTGCATATTTCTATAAGCCCAGAGCTCTTTATCAGCTCTTGATGTACCCAGAAATAGCATCAAGACAATCAGAAGGAGGGAAACATCATCAATTTTCGATCAATTTAGAAATTTTATAATATATTAGATGTGAGAGGTTCCACCTCAGGTCCAAATGCGTCAATCTACGCCAAATCAATCATAGATTGATAAATTGACCACAGAAATGCGAAAAGTTTGAGACAGAAACTCTCAAAACCAAATTTCCGGTTACTTTTGGTCACAGCGAGTAGGTCAATAATATTATTATTGTGAACCAGGGATAATAGGGCCTTTTTTTTTTTCTTGCCTGCCCCGAGTTGCCGAAGCGAAGCGTACATAGGCATATCTGTGGACTATATCAGGATAAGTTTAGATGCCTTAACCTTACATCCTCAACTTTGGCTAATTCGGCAACTGCCTCCCCAACACCTTGAGCAGTGAGCATTTGGTTCAACTTTCAAGTTCGAGCAGCGTCCGGTCGCAAATGTTGTAGGGCACAAGGCTGGGCATCTAGAACCATGGCTAGAGAAACTCACAGTATGGCAAATTCTGAGACTGCGACTCTCGACAACCTACCCTATGTTCCTTACAAATCTCAAATCTTGGGGGAATCCGACCGAAAATGCGGATTGACATGAAGTTTTGACCGCCACCATACCTACACCGCCATTCGAGTCTTATATTTGGAAAATGTTGGACCTTGATATTCTCACGACGTCGCTCAAAATGCAAGATGTCAGTTGAATGTTTCAAAAATGTCCACAGCAAAACATCCTTCAAATGTGTTGCCAATGTTACAGTGATATTCCTCGGTGTTGAACATGTGAATGATGTTGTCCAACATAACAGTTCAAAGTTTCGGTGCTATTACACTCGTTATAAAATTAAGAGAGCCAATCTGCCACGTTAAATCATAGAGATGAGCACTCCCATAATTACATTAGTTATTGCGGTCGTTTCGGTCTGACCGGACCCTTGGGAGTCCACCCAAACTTGGTGCTTGACTTGATGAAAAAGTGTTGTCCTTGTGGATGTACCCCCGAATCGACAGTTATACATTGAGTGACTCGCAGCCGCTGTGAGTATGCTTTGGTTAAGGGCAATAAAAAGAAAGTACGAGTTATGCCGTGCACTAAAGTTTTCACATCAACTCAACCCCACCAGCTTTGTGAGTTTTTGGAGAAGAGTATATTTCAAACAACATGTGAAGTCGCCAAGTTTCTAGAGCGCAAAGCCATCATCCACCGATCTGCGCACGGCAAATCAGCCACCACATAGCTCTGGTGGCTGTTGCGCAAAGCGATCTAATCCTGGGATACAGTTGACTGAAACTTCGCTGGCTATTGCGCTGGCCAGTTTTCGACGAGAACTGACCAATTTGATGGCCTGCTGCATAAATTGGGCCAATATCTGGTGTGGAAGACACCTTCCTTTCTTGTTCAAATCGGCACGGCACCCCCATGCCGACGCTTGAATTGCTTGCACCAGTATTTTCCATGTTTGGCGCTGCTTTCTCACAATTTTGCATCTTTGAGCCACAGGAGTGCAATGCGCACCGATTTTTTTGGCTGCATCGACTGCGTGAACACTGAGAGAGGGTTTCCAGCGTAAATTGCAGGGAAATTAACCCCCGCCGAAGCAAGTTGCACAATATTTTCTGTGTTTGGCCCGGCTTTCTCACAAATTTACATCGTCGAGCCGCAGGAGTAGAATGCCCACCGGTTTTTTTGGCGGAATCAACGGCGTGAACACTGAGAGGGTTTTCAGTATAAATTCCCGGGAAATCAACCCCCACCGAAGCAAGTTGCACAATATTTCGTTTGGCCCTGCTTTCTCACAAATTTACATCTTCGAGCCGCAGGAGTGGAATGCCCACCGATTTTTTGGCGGAATCAACGGCGTGAACACCGAGAGGGTTTCCAGCACAAATTTCCGGGAAATTGGCCCCCGCGAAGCAAGTTGCACAATACTTTTGTTTGGCCATGCTTTCTCACAAATTTACATCGTTTCCAGCATAAATTTCCAGCAAATTTTAGTGTGTCTGCATTTTTATCAAACAGCCGCAAAGTAAATTCATCTGGGGAGCAGCTAACCCACGGAAAAATCAGTGCGTGGGTCGAGACAACTTCCAAGACAGACACCAACATCGGTAAGATCATTGCCCATCCGGTTGTACTTACAGCTCTTTGCGGAACTTAGGGCGCGGCTCATTTTTTATCAAAATTTGATGTTTCCACTAGGATGGCTGCTGTAAGGCTCAATTCCCAACCATGTCCCTTGAAAGTATGACCATTGAATTCGCATTTCCATTCCGGATGGCATGGCCTCCTCAGACTTTTCTGATGGCGAATCAAATTACCTGATTGGGAGAATATCTAGGTTTTGAGTAGGATGGCTGTAACATGAGCTATATTTGTTCGATTGGGCTAATTCTTTGATACAATGGACTCACAGGTATACCAGAGGGCAGCAAATACCGGAATTTTTTAATGTGACCTATACCTCAGATTCATTATCTATTATGAGTACACCAAATTCTATTTTTAAAGTCTTGAGCCAAATACAAGTCATATAAAAAATCCCGGTATTTTCTGCCCTCCAGTATACCTGTGAGTTCATTGTATCAAAGATTAGCCCAATCGAACAAATATAGCTCATGTTACAGCTGTCTGCTCAACACCAAAACCTGGCTGAGCCAGACAGCTGTAACATGAGCTATATTTGTTTGATTGGGCTGATTCTTTGATACAATGGACTCACAGGTATACTGGAGGGCAGCAAATACCGGGATTTTTTATATGACTTGTATTTGGCTCAAGACTTCAAAAATAGGAGTTTGATGTGCTCGTAATAGATAATGAATCTGAGGTATGGGTCACATCAAAAATTCCGGTATTTGCTGCCCTCTGGTATACCTGTGAGTCCATTGTATCAAAAAAGTAGCCCAATCGAACAAATATAGCTCATGTTACAGCCATCCTACTCAAAACCTGGATATTCTCCCAATCAGGTAATTTGATTCGCCATCAGAAAATCTGAGGAGGCCATGCCCTCCAGAATGGAAATGCGAACTTCAATGGTCATACTTTCAAGGGAAACGGTTGGGAATTGAGCCCACAGCAGCCATCCTGGTGGAAACATCAAATTTTGATAAAAAATGAGCCTGCGACCCTAAGTTCCGCAAAGAGCTGTAAGCAGCGCTAAAATTTCCCTAATATCAGTGTGTCTATAAACTTTGGGTTGTAAGGGGGAACCCCTGGCCCAGACTCTTTCAATCTCACATGTGACCCTTGCTCGTGAGTACTATAGATATCTTCGTACCCGACTGCGACTACCCAAAACCTCCCTGTCGGGACCCCGGATACCTGATCGAACCACCACCAGTCGGCAATCACACGGTCCGATGGTCCGCCGACCTAAAGCAGTAAACCGTTGAGGTGACCCGTTGCATCCGCCGCACCTCTGATGTAAACCTCTGCTCCCGGCTCGTATTCCGCACACGGGATTTCCGGTGTCCCGTGAGCGACATCCCGTGCCGCAAGTAGGTGTTTATTAGTTTTTCTTATTCTCATCACCGCTGCCCAACCCCATCAACCTTCACGCATCGGCATCGCGCTCGAATTCTCATTCAGCTCCCTCTGTCGCCTCGGACGCATCCCCGACGTATCTGATGGATCATTCGGGACCATTTCATAGGGCTTTGCGGGCCAACAGATGCTTCAAGGACACGTTCCTGGTACGTCTTCAGCATTTAACGCATCGAGCTCGATGGTAATGTCTTTCTACCAACTTTTCGGGACCGCGGTTTATAAATCACTCGGGCCCAGCCCTTCCGCCAACATTTCAATTGAAGCTGCCGGACCTGCGGATGGAACGTATTGAGTTGCAGATTCTACTTTGATCGGATTGTATTTTGGCACGCAAGTAGGCTCACTAAATATTGTGGTTAGTGGCTGAATCACCCCCTTTATCAAAATTACGTGTGTCTGTCCGCCCGAAGCCATTTTAAACTTCGCCATCAATCTTCCGGTATCCTCCGATATTAACCGTTCTTTAACGATTACCTCGGCGTGTCCTTGTACATGTTTGTGCACATCCCCATCTGGCTTATCCCCTTCCTTCCGCCTCTCTCGTCGTCTTCATATCTTGGCGTTAAAATTCCTCTGCGCAGTTCAATTCACACTTGGAACCCCCATGTGGCGCAACAGCTGACCGACCGCAGCCTTTCTTCCAAGATGCTGCCCAAGATCGCTCCTGTTGCTGCCTCAGTGCCTCCGGCGCAGCTCAAAGATCGTTATCAGGCCGGGAGGCCACGTAGTCTTTCCCGAAGACACATATAAATACATTCCCTTCCCTCGGACGACGAACGATCCCCTCCCTCACCCCTCACCTCAAATTTGATCAACACTGGAAATTGCAACCATTCTTCCTGGCATCAAGTCACGCAATGATTTCTCGTCGCTTCTGCCTTTCTCTGGGGATCTAATATTGAATCAAGCTGCTTTGATAATTCTGGAGCACTTTCTCGCCGGCGCTTTCCTCAACTCACAATCTCAGGCAAATTTTCTCGGGTGGGATTATAGCATCGATTTCACCTCGTTTATCATACCGTTCGCCTGAACATGCTGAGCTCGTGTGCGGCCGCCGATCCGGCTTTCATCAACGTCTTTTACCGCTCGCAAATCTGTCTGGTTATTTTGTGACCCTTTGTTCTCTTGGAACCTATGGAATGATTTTTTGGTCCTCCAATTAATTACCTGCTGCCACTTTCATATTCGATTTCTCCCTGCCACGACTGCTTGATCGACTGCATGGCTCTTTTCCTCCGCTTCGCACAGAATTTCCGGGAATCTGGTAGCGTATTGTGGACATCAAGTTTGTGCGCATCCAATCAACTTGGTCCTCCAACAGTCCAGATTCGGCTTGCTCGCACTCGTGAACGCATCAGTGCAGCCAAACACCTTGCATCTTTGGTTCAGTTTTGCCTATAAGTCGATCGATGAAGTCGTACAATAAACCAGGTCAGGCCTGGGGCATAACAACATTGTTTTCCAGACTGCGCGACTGCTATCTCGTATCATGATATCGGAGCGAAGCGGAGATGTGTCTTGTTCAACCGAAGTGGTGGGGTGCGAAGCACCCCACCGCGCTCTTTATATCTTTGGCTTGCTTTTCAAGCCAAGGCTGGAACCTCAGAATTGTTTTTCAACATGGCTGCTCTTTTGCCGGAGCGAAGCGAAGGCATAGACATATATTAAGCAGATGGGTCGAATCCGAGTCAGATTGCACCTGTTTGGTTACTTCTTGATGCAGTAACGTCTCGGTGTTTCCTCGGCCTTTACCACTTTCGAACGCTCGGCTGACTGTATGTGGCGGCGGCGACACCAGGGAAGAGATACTGAATTTCAGAGACTGAGAAAAACTATGCATAGGGGGACATGCTAAATACTAGTAAGGGGATTTCGGTAGGCAAGCACTATTAAATGTGTAGGCTTTATACCAGAAGGCAAGCCTACGCGGTCACCGTGCTGTATGGCAGGAAATACGGAAAGATGTATCAAATTTGGCCGTTCTCAACAGCAGCCGAAAGCTGTGTGGGCACGAGATGTCCTCGCTACGTAGAATGAACCAAATTGGGATGGAATCGCGCACGGGTCTATTGTAGCATTTCATAACGCACCCCTCATTGCTGCACGGATGCTTTCGTACCTACTATATTTTGGACCGCCAGCTCAATTCTAGCGGCCAGACCCGCCATAATGCATCTACCACGGACACGTATCACTGGCATTACCACTGGCACTGGTGGCACTCCTAGCAGCCCGCCCCATCAACCCACGCAATCCAAGACTGGCTCTACACCCCGTCCCTCCCCTCCGCCCTCCCGTACCTCCAAAATACCGCCACCCGCCACCCAGCTCCACGGTGTCCAAGTTCTCTACGCCTGGGATGTACTTGAGCCCACGCGCAACTGCTACAATTTCAGCTCCATCACCACCGACTTACAAACCCTAGCCAGCATAAACCCCGCCCTCTCCCTCTGGATACAACTCCAAGACCGCACATTCGCGCCCACGCACAATCCCGTGCCACCCTACCTGCGCGGCAACCCGGCCGTCTCCAACGGCAGTGTCCCCGCCTGCGACGGCAGCAACTGCACCGGAAATTTCGAGGTCGACGGCTGGGTCGCGAGCCAGTGGAACGCAGCACTACGCGGACGCTTCCAGGCGCTGTTATGCGCACTCGCGGATGAACTCGATGGGAAAGTGTACGGCATCAATCTCCCGGAGACGGCGATCGAGATTGACGAGAGCAAGAACGGGTTTTCGAACGTGAGCTATTTCCGGGGCACGCTGGAGAATGCGGTGTTCGCACGCAGCGTGTTTGCGCGGACGAGGGTGGTGCAGTATATCAACTTTTGGCCAGACGCCTATGGGGACAAGCAGGTGATGGGGGAGACGTTTGCGTTTATGGAGGAGCATGATGTGGGCGTCGGCGGGCCGGATGATATCCCGTATCATGAGGCGCAGGAGGAGAACAGCTATCCGTTTATGCGTAAGTATAAGGGCAGGTTGCCGTTGCAGGTGATTGCGGTGCAGGAGCCGGATCTGAGCCAGCTTAATCCGACTACTGGGAAGCCGTTTACGAGGGGGGATCTCACGCGGTTTGCGGAGGAGTTGGGATGTGAGATTATCTTTTCCGGCGACGAGCACGCCGTGGTTGAATGGATCAATAAGGGCAAGGGGGAATCGGCATTAAAATTTCGGATATAGGGTGGGAGGGGAGGGTCCGGGTCAAGCTGAAAAAGAGTTCTAGTCAATATTATACACGAGCTTTCAAACCCCTCAAAAGCGTGTCCCCTCTCCAGCCCGCCCATCTCGACTTTGCTCTAGTCTGCACTGGAGAAAAGAACGAGCGTACCGAAGGGACTGCGCTCGAAGGGTACTTACCATATCCGGCTAGTGTACCGATAATTGCTCATATTTTTGTTAGGCTTGCAGGTAGCCCATATCAACGTTCTTTCCAGCTGCCACAAATGTACGGCCTACGTACAGCTCATCCATTGGCGTACATCGAACGGTACACGCCGTTTGGCGTACCTGATCCAGTTACTGGGCTTTTCACGGTCCGACCCTCAACGCGCAACAACCACATATATGGACGAGAATAGGCGACATACGCGGACTGTATAGGCTTACATAGTCCGGTTTGCTACTGGACGACACACCTCGGTTTGAACTTTTTAGTACCACGCACCGATGAGATAAGGTGTTTCGAGTTCCATTGCTATGTCTCTGGGACTGAATGTAAGGAGGGCCTGCAAGACAGCTAATAGGCCGTAAAATAGAGAGGGATCGGACAGTGATAAGAAAGGCGAGAGGTGAGCCCAAGGGGGCCGCGGCCATCACCGAGATATCGGTGTCAATGTATTTCTGAACATCACAGCCAGGCAGGGCGAGGCCGTGGCAAGGACTGGGGGGAGGACATAGGTCATATGAAAAGTATGGCGGGGGAGAAAAGGAGACAACTCGGACAGTTCTGAGCTACGGGGTCACAGAGCTGAAAGTGACGCCAACATGCCTCTTGATTTATTGCTGGAAAAATTTAATGGTTTGTGGATGAGCTGAAAGCGCTCCTTGTTGGGGCTCGAGATTCAGATCTTGCTGTCCAATGATGCTGCTGTTGTTTCGTGCTCAAAAGACCGCAAACGCGGAATGGAATGAATTGGCTGTATCGATGTCGAAGTTTACTGCTGGGAAGTGAATGAAGTGATCATAAATGTCGCTTATCGGAACAAAAATCGGCTATTCACGAAGAACAGAAGTAATGCCAAGCAGTGCAGAGGAGCCTCGGAGGATGAATTGTGGCATGTAGTACCCCGAGACCACGAACAGGTTGCGGTGTCCCTGACAAAAAGACGACTAGTTTGCCGCTCCGTTGTGTCCCACAAAATGGATGTCTGTGTCTTGGCATATCCACCTGTTCTGTGGTGCAGAACGGTGCACAACCTAGCAGGAAAAAAGAGATAGGTTGTTTGATAAGTCCCACCGAACATCAATCGGCCAATATCCTACACGCTTGAGTTCATCCTGGTCTTCCGCGGGCAAGGGAGTTCATGATTTAATGCTACACCAATACTGTATCCATTAAATACAAGCGAGGGGATCCGGAAAGAGCGTGTGGGAAAAAGAGTGCAAAAATGATACAAGCGCGGCTCGCACGCTGCGTCGTGGACCCTCTGTACTGGAGCCTAGAGCAGGAGTCTCAGAGATTGATTCCGCAGCGGTCGCATTTGCGCTCGACGTCAATGCTAGAGTGATCAGTTAGTGGGAGCGGGCGTGTGAGAGTGAGGGGACACACACCAGAGCGCGATGAGGCCGCAGGGAAAGCAGACGACGGCTGTTATGATACCGAAAACTCCTGTGGAACTAGTCAGCAAACACATCCATACATGACGCCGCGGTTGTTTTAAGCACCGTATTTTGTCGTCGGCTGATGGATGCCTTGCGCGCATTGTGCGAACACTGCGGCAGACGAAAAAGTTGGAGGCAGAGGAACGAGGCCGATCAGGCTTTCAAATAGACGTACGCTGGCCGCGGAAGTTCTCGCCAATTTGGGCGGCGCTGAGCTGGGTCTGCGGCTGAAGAGAGGACGGTCGTCAGCAAGGGACACGCTGAAAGGTAAACTGGCTTGCCTGCGGTTGTGGTGCGTATCCCTGCGGTTGATGTGCGTAACCCTGGGGTGCCTGGGGCTGGCCCGCTGTGGCTGCTGATAGCTACCGGGTACGGCAGCAGGGGGCGTGTATGCGGGAGATCCTCTGTCTTCGAAGGCGGAAATGGACTATGGGAGAATATGGGAGAAACGGGCAAGACTCTGAGCGTGGATCCTTCTTTTAACGACATGCGAAAATGGCGGTGTACGAAGCGGGCTAGCTGCGAGCAAGGGTTGTAAATTGGAATCAGCGTTAATGTGGAGCGGCGGAGATCTTATCCCTTCCAGTCCGATGATGTAGTGTTTGATCATGAATTAGCGCTTTAAATTTGTGACCTTGACAGCGCGTACGACTGGTGATTTGCAAGATGCGATTTCCCCGATCACTGGCACTGTTTGAGTTCCCGCTCGAGATGACTTCAGCCGACGCAACAGTTCCGTTGGGCGCTGTTCGATAGTCAGCGCATAGACCTGTGTCCAAAAAATGCGTCCGAAAATCATTGATGGTTAACAAAGTTACTTAGACAATAGCCTTACAAAACTAACTTTACTTTACTTGTGGCAGACAAGTAAAGTAAAGTACGACAAGTTACTTGTAAGTAACTTAGGTAACTTGTAAGTAACTTTCAAGTAACTTAAGTAACTTCAAGTTACATGTGTACTAGGTACTCCAGAATCTATTCCAGCTTTGTGAGGTCGTGCAAAGTGCCAATTCACGCTCTCGCGACTATAGCTTGACGAACTTGGCGGGATTTGATGCCATCTGATGGCATAAGTTACTTTGTCTGATCGCATTGATCTAACTTGGCGGGGCAAGTTACTTCCAAGTAACTTGAAGTAATTTGAAGTTGAAGTAATTTGAAGTTATTCAAAATAGTTTTTGTTACATTCATCTGCGTAACGAACCGGGGCGGTGATAAGGAGTATAAGTTGAATGTGAACCCAAACGAAATGCGAAAGAGCTGGCAGGATTTCATACAAGAGTATTGATATCACCATAATGGAAGAAGTTATGGTTTGACAATGATAATGTTTTGGACTTGCCAAGGTGCGTCAACCTAAGCATTGGCAAGGATTCCAAAAGACTCAAAGACCGTCAGTCTGTGGTCCTGGACTATGTTTGAGACATTGTACCAATATACTGGGAGGATTTTCGCGATGATTATTCATGAAAAATCAGTGTCGCGACTGCGCTCGTGAAGTTGAAACACTTCTTGGCGGCCATGCATCAGCTATCGGACACTGGGAAAAGCAAGCACAGCTTGAATTATAGTTGAAGCAGCTAAACATTGGAGCTTGAAGCAAGACAAAAGGCACACTCAGAATCACGAATGTACAAATTTTGGCACGAAATGCAGCCCAAGCCGCCGGGATCCTGGAGTAAAATCTGTAGCCAGCGTGAGATTGTGTTATATCCGTGTCGGAAAAGGCCGGAAGGACGGAAGGCCGGAAGGACGGAGATGGCCGGAAGTGATACCACGAAGGTGAGCAGGTACACCAACTAAGTTGGCTCAGAGACGGAAGGATGGAATAGGACCATGGAGCGATGTGGAGGCAAAGCACGTTAATTTTCAACTAAAGATACAGTAGAACATAATACGTATTTATACTAAATACGGAGATAAGTCTAATGCGGAAAGAAGTATGTAAAAGACAATAAGAACAATAAGAACAATAAGAACAATAAGAGAGAAGCATAATTGCATAAGTCATATGTTTGATTTGGGGAACGCTCAGAAGACCTTCATTGCGAAACACCAAAGGTTGTGCGTCAACGGAACTAGCCGGAGCATCGGAAAGTTGGTTGGACCGTAATGGCCGCAACCGTAGCCGGAAGGGCTGTAGACGGCCGGAAAGTGCATGATCGTAACAGATTGTAATACAGCCTTCATAGGTCCGGACAGACTCGGTGCCTGAAAAAATTGGAGAGATCTAGTAAAATCCACATTCCAATGTAGCTGCGGCGATTATTCAATTGTAGTTAGGTGAGCAAATTGAAGCAAACCACCAGGATTCGGGAATGGCTTGGATGTGGGATCGTGGGATGAAACAGCATCCAGGCTTCAAAGCTTCAATGACTGGGTGCGTCAGAGGATTGACTTTACTATGAATCAAACCATGAAATAATACTAGCCTATCTTAAGATGTGGCCGGTGTAGACCGCCGAAAGTCTTAAGTTACCTAGATCTTAAGACCGAATATTAAGACCTATCCTACCTCTCTACAGCTTCCCCTGTACCCAATCCATTCTAGAACTTAATTCTTGAGAATCTTGAAAACAGTTAAGACCTTGGAATAACTTGAGATGTTCGTGAACTTATGTAAGACATCAAATAACTTGAGACATCCGCGAACTTGAGGTATCTGAAACTCAAGTTCGTGAAATGAAATGATATGTATACATACACACTCTAATACCTTGAGATTTGGGCAAGACTCAAGTTGCCGAGACTTAAGTCTCCCAGAACCTAATTCTCACGCCACGGACACGGACTAGAAGTCCACTGGAACTCAAGTGTCATGCTGAACTTGAGATGTCTCAGTTCCCATGTCAGTGAGACTGGAATCAACACACACCTCCTTTCCCAAATGGCCTGCAAACACCGAACATAGGTGGCATTCACAAAAAGGGCTCGATGCTCAAGGCGGCAAAGTCAGATCAATGCGACAAACGACAAGAAAATTAAACGTACCGTGATGTTGGCTCTCAGCCTTGGACACACCCAGGCCTATGTAATCAAGAAGAGAGGGGAGGAGGAGGATGTGGGTGAGGGGTGAAAGGGTGAGTGGCGTATGTGAAGGGTGGAAGTCAGGAGCAAGAGAACAATTGCTTCGATCACTGATCTGTGATCAGTGGACAATGAAATTGATGTGTGGCTGCATCTGTGTCACGTCACGTTGCATGCCACTCTTTCTTCCTCCCACTGACTTAATATCTCTGTGCCACCTATGCTCCTACCCTCTTGACAACCATTGAGCTGACTGGTCCCAACTCCATCTCCGCCTACCTACCCCCCACTTGTGTCTCAACAGCCCAATGCACAGTGGCATTTACTATTCACAATGGATTTCCCCTAGTATCCACTCAGTCAGTTTCTGTATCACCTAGAGGTCACCCATACTCCTTTCCAGTTTCTTCGCACCCTGGTCTGAATACCTTGTTGTTGGCAACTGCACACCCACCTCGACAAACTTATTAATTTTATTCCATCTGTAGCTTATTGACTGAGCTTGAGTCGCGCAGGGCTTAAGTACTCACAGAACTTGAGTGCTGCCAGAACTTAAGTGCTCCCAGAACTTGAGTCGCCCTGTAACTTAAGTAACAGGTGATCTCAAGAGTTGAGCAGGACTCAAGTCGGCGAGAACTTAAGTCTTAGGTGGAGGGGACCCTGCTTGCGCTGGTGGCAGGTGGGAGCTGAGTGAAGAATAGGGCTTAAGATTTGTACTTAAGACCTAGAGAACTTCAGACCTTGGCCGGTCTACACTGACAGGTCTTAAGATAGGCTAATAAATTAGTTGTCAAACCTCACCGGTCCAGTGCAGAATACATTCCAGATCGTATCAGTTTGGAATTTATACGAGGGAGCGAAGGTCCATGCAGGACTCGAGAGTTAATCCCGGAGGGACGAAGGGCAAATCTTGGTGAGGATTTGCAAGGAGTGAGAACCAAGTTCTCGTATGCGAGAGATTGCTTGGAAGGACGTCTCCATGCGGAGACGATGAGAATGAGTTGCCGAGGTTATATTACGCCGTCCGGAAGACCGAGAGGAATGTGACCAAAGAAAAGATGCATTGCTGTATGCGACGTCACTTTATTGATGTATGGAGGAAGCATGCTTGAATGCAGGGTGTGAGTAAGCATCTCGAACAGGTGAACTTGGCCGTAAATGATGCCATCTGATGGCAAGTTACTTTGGCCGATCGCCCGTAAAGTACCGTAAAGTTAGCCCCGCCAAGTCGAAGGGGCGATCAAAGTTAAAGTTAGGTGTCACAAGTTACTTTATCCACTCTCGCTTCAAAGGGGTAAAGGCTCATGCCGCCTATTTACTTCCACGGTACCGCACTCCGAGCCGCGTAGCAGCCTCAAATAGGATGCCTGCCTTGGCATACAGAGCCGCACTAGAGTTTTTCTCATCTGAACCGTTTGCGAGAAACCGTTCGACGGTTCCGCTGCTGTGTCGTGGGAGTGGCACGTGTGGGCGCTAAGCCGGCGAACGGTACTAACGAGAATCGAAACGAAACTCGGCAGGGCTCGGCCGCATCAGACGGCTCTCCGGCATTGACAGTCACGCCTCGGGAAGTCGCTCAACTTCAAAGTCTTCTCAAAGAAATCTTCGCTTCTTGGTGCTATTGGGGATTCTGAAGGAGCGCAAGCACAAGGCCTCGGTGATGTTATTATTCTACGTCAGATGAATACACCGCATGTGAACGGAGTTCCTACGGTCACCGCGGTCAGCATCCTTCTCTTCATCTGGAAGACGTGCCTAGTACACTTTAAACGGTACATTTTTTTTTTTGATCCAGTAACGGCGCAGTTTCACATACTCATTGATTTCCAGTGGAGTATTCAAGCTTGAGGCACATGTTGACGATTATGTCTTCAACTGCCTGCTCGGTTTTCCCTACCTCGAAACCTCCGAGGAGATTGCAGCATATCGTGACTTCTGCCAAGCCTCGACGAATCCCAAAGTTCAGAGTTCGTAATTTATCCAACTCGAAGCTCGCGAAATTGATTGATCGTTCGGGTTGGTGGGCTCACAAAATCAGTTATCCGTGGCTCCTCCCTTCCTTGAACCGCTCTCTGACCCAGATGAGCCACCTTCACTAGGATCTTACGCCTGGGGACACAAATCCGATCGAGGGGAGCCACTTGCAGGACAATCAAGTCAACCACACCAATCTGACGATTCTGGAAGCTGTTTTAATCGTACAGTATTTTTTACTTCATATATTCACACTGCTGATTTGACTCGAGGGCCCGTGCCTACGACCAGGAAACTGCGCGCATAATCACAGCATCCAAGGCTTTGGGAGTAATGGAAAATGGTAACAACCCCCACATGGCTCGATTTTCGGCGCAGGCTCGTCGGCAGGCCCGATCCAGAGTGAAAGCAATGGAGAAGGCCAATGCTGACGGAGGTAAAGAGCTCAGAGGGAAACTTCTGAAATCGCAACAGCAGATCGCAACCAGGGACGCAGAAATCAAGTGTCTGCAGGCTGAGGTAGATGCCCTTCAAGAACGTCGGCGAGGTAATTTTTATTTAACAGATAGACACAGAAGGACTGATCACCTTTTATTATAGCCCCATCTCAATTGTTCATCGTCCATTCTCCTCCAAGCTCTCCCTTGCCGATTCCTAAGACTCGTGGATCTGCGAATTCTAATTACCAAGGTAATCATCAACCGATAGAAATGGCTGAGATAATTTATTATTCACAGCCCCGTCCCATGTCAATGATTCGCCGATTGCTGGGCCGTCAAGACTGCCGGAATTGGACCTTATCAGCCGCCGGCGGAAGCTGCGAGCTCGGGAGCCTTCCTCGGATTTCAACTACGAAGCCGCTCTGAAATCGGATGTGTTGGATACCACACTCCATCGTATTGCCTATGGAACCAGTGATATCGATGTTCTCATGTACCCGGTCGGTGATCCGGACGACGGTATTCTTGCTTCAGATTCATACACTCCATCCTAGATATGATAATACACTCCTGATTACATCCTCTGCTCATTTCACCTCCAGTTTTATTCTACTTACCCACCAATACATTCTATTGTAGATATTAGCCCAAAACCTCCTAGCCACCTCCTCTCACTACAATGACTTCCAATTTAATTTTCAGTGTCTCTGCACAAGCGGTAGCGCGAACATGGTTTTCTTTCTCAACCCTACCCGAATCCCTATATACATGTAGACACTTCTACGGGACAAGAAATCACATAAATGCGAAATGTGGAGAGAAATTACCCCTCAACATGCAGAGGGCTGAGGATACGCGTTGTCGTTATTTGTCCGCCGCTTATCCCAGTCCCTGTTATAGCCACCGTAGGCGCCAAGCTTAAGGTGAGCAATGGTGTGTAAAATTAAATTAGCCTTCTACAGGTTATGAGAACAAGTTTTCAAAAGTCTGAGAAAATTCACACATGTTAACAGAGGGCGGTGATGCGCCAGAGTGACTGCTTAATTAAGCGGGATGTTACTATTGCATTGCTACGGCCATCACCAGCCGATGGCCGGCAGCCCGGCGGTATATATATATATATAGACGTTTTCGTTTTCGTTTCTCGTATATACCCAATCACGGTGATTCCATCTTACACTCAATTAATTTAATTTACGGGTGGGCGATCCTGCAGACCCGGACGATCGCCGTAATGGACCGAGGGAAGTTTCCTGGGCATGCTTCCGGCGAGAGGTTTATCATAAAGTATGTGACATCATATTCAAGTCGCTTCGCCGTCCATCTCGCAACGGGGGAAACGGTCAAATGCGGGGATGGCATTGATCGAGTACTGTTCCCTGGAATTCTGTATCATTCATTGGATGGGGAAGAAGCATGCACCTTGTGTGCATGTAGAGCCGCAATGGCGACTTTCCCTTTTCCACGGTGCCTACTTCCCCAGGAGGAGCTCCATTCCTTGTCGAAGGAATTCACGTTGCGAACAACGGCCACCATGAAGTAGGTATACGAAAACGTGTTTGTGGCGCGTAATAAAACAGAGCAGGAGAATCTGTTAAAATCCTTCGGCCTCCATCTCACAGAGGTATCGCACATTGCTCTGCATCTTTCTTATTCTAATATGATTGCAGAATTTCTTTTGGTTGCTTTCGCATTCGAATCCTTACCGCAGCTACACCTACAATGTTCTCCACTGCGTTAATTTGTTTCAAGGTACTTAATTGGTGTACATATGTTAGGCTGGACGACTCGGAAATGACAGGTTGCCGATTCAAATAAATGCTGATTTATCCCAGGGCCAACCAAGACAAGGGATCGGGTGTGGGGAACGAAACCTATCCGCGGTCATTCATTTCTTCCAGAATCCAAACCATACTACTTCTTGATGCTTCGCGATACGTTAAGTATGACTTCAAGTTGATGGAACCTCATTCGAGTATGGACGTGTATACACTACATCAGACTTTTGACATTTTGATTGTGAGGTTGTACAACCCCGAAAAAACCCCGAAAAAACCTGCAAAAACCTCGAAATCTGGCAACCTCAAAACCCTATGTCGAATTTGCCAAAACCTCGGGACATTTTGGATGCCACAACCTCACAACTTGACAACGTCAAAAAATAATTAAGTTTTCTGTATTCAGGCGGTACAATAAACGAGTAGCGACGGTAATCAGACGTGTTTTAAATGTAATAAAAAGGAGTGACATGGCGAGGGTCGCTTTTGGGACGCGTAGCGGCTGAAGGCCGGCGTAGGAGAAAGGGCAAGAATCTCAGGGAGTTTATAAGCAAAGGCGAGAGCGAAGTAGTGCGGGAGACTCACT